>VIIQ02000744.1:0-85229 GCA_007449985.2 Desmodesmus armatus
GCTGCAGCACGCGCCTCTGCCCGTGTCCCCTGCCACCCCCGGCCCAGCCCAGCCCCGAAACAGGCTCAAAACACGCCTCAGCCCCGGCAGCAGCCCCGCCAGCAGCAGCACAACAGGCCACGCACACGCAGCAGCAGCACAGGCCACAGCCTGCTGGCAGGCAACGTGCAGCAGCAGCAGCAGCACAGCGCCGCCCACCCCGCAACAACAGCGGCGCCCCAAACGGCGCGGCGCCCCGGCAGCAGGCACAGCCGGGGCGCAGCCCTGCACGCCAGCCACAGCAGCAGCCCCTCCCCCCAGCCACCCCGGCGCAGGAGCCGGGCGCACAAACGCCAACGCAAACTACAGGCTACCGGCAGAGGCGGCAACAACGGCCCACAGGGCCGCACGCCCTCCCGTTAAGGGAGTGTTTCAACTCGCTCCAAACAGCAAACGCTTCAGCGCTGCCGCAGCGCCCTCAGACCCTCAACCTCGGCCACAAGTTCATACCACCCTGTGCTGACACCACCCCCAGGGACCGGCTTAACCGCCAAATTGCCAGGTATACAAGGAACATACGGCTGCGAGCTTGGTTTGACGGCAGGCGCAAGGACAGGGAAGGAATCCAGCCGCATATGATCTCAAGTATCACGTGCCCAGCTCCACCTGGGAGCCTCCTCATGTCCCTGATGCTGTTTGAGCGTTTTGTTCAGGATGTCACTGCAGCTTGAACGCTTGCTATGATGTGAGGCCAGTCCTCATGCACACTCACCCTGTGTGTGACAATGTGACACCTGATATGCGTCGAGCTCTGTTTGAGCTCCAACATGACCCCGCTATTACGTCAAGCCCTCTGACAAGAATATGGTCCTGTGCATTCTGGATCGGTCGTGGTTATTGCAGAGTGCCTGCGGCAGCTAGGCGCTACCTCCACTTATGAAGAGGTGCCAGCTGCTAGCATTCCTCCCGAGTGCAGGGCCTGCAAGAGGAAGCCCTGCGTTTGACAGAGGCGTAGCCCCATATGTGCCTGGTCATGTGAAATACCTACAGCAGCGGCCGCATCTGAGTGCACTGTGCCGTACTTCTACCTTCTGCCGAAGGTGCATAAATTGCCTGCCGTAACACGCGAGCATCTGCCTTGCTGAAAGGCAGCCCATTGCTGCCTGCCACAGCTGGGTTACCAATGGTGCCTCTGTGTACTTGGCAGATGTGCTGAATGCCACTTGTCAACAGCTGTTCCCCAGGTCCTGCCTGACAGCAGACCCTAGTCCCGACTGCTAGAGAGCAGCACAGTCGGCCGTGATGCTTTCCTTGTTACTTTTGACGTGAAAGCATGTACCCCAGCATTGACAACGCGGGGGCTGTCCCAGCTTGTGCACATGCAGCAGCACGTGTGGATATCACGGGGGTATGGTGCATGCTTTGCTAAGCTTTGTCATGGAGCATGGGTACTGCCAGTTTGATGGGCGGTATTACAAGCAGAAACAGGGTACCGTCATGGGCACCCTGTTGCACCACCCTACAGCAACATATATGTTGCTTCCTGCCTTGAGGCTGTGGCCCAAGCGCAGTGTGAGCACTGGCCAGCCATTTACAAGCGCTTCATTGATGATGGCTTCTTTGTGTGGGAGGGGGACGAGGCCAGCTTGCTAGCGTTCTTGCAGATGCTTAACAGCACCCTGCCCAACATCAAATCACTTGGCAGTACAGTCAGCATAGCATTGACTACATGGACATAACAGTCACCAAGTGTGAGAGTACTGGTGTATCTGTGGGCCTGAAGGTTACAACCTATCAGAAGCCCCACAACCAGTACATGTATATCCCTTATTTCTCCTTCCACAGGAGGGGTGTGTTCAAAGGTTTCATCAAAGCCGAGCTACAGCGTATGCTGTCACCAACACCCTCCCAGCTGATTTTGATCGCATGAAAGCGCTGTTTATGCAGCGCCTTGTTGATCGGGGATATCCTGTCAGCCACTGAAAAAGTGTTTGCAGCAGTGGATCATGCATGCCGTGTTCGCCTGTTGCACTCCACCACCGGCCCCAAGCCCAAGGCTGGGATGCCCCCTGTGCTGGTCCTGCCCAATGGGCAGTTTGAAATGACTGCACAAGTTGCAGCAGTGCTGAATCGTGTATATGCAGCTCACAAGCATGAGGCAGATGTTGCTTCCATCTTTGGTGGCACTGACGCCAAGCTGATTTTGAATGAATGAAGGTGTTACACGGGTTTCTCAGCAACTACGTTGCAACTGACCCAGCCACGGATGGACACACCATTACGGAAGGGGGCCGTTCGGACAAACCCCACCACCATCAAAAGCTTGTCACGCACACTCAGTGTCTTCCAGATTGCGAAAACAGAGATATAATACACTGGAAGGACTGAATGGCGCCAACGGCACTGCTTCTCGCACCTGCAGGGTTGCGATAAGAAAGGGCGGACGGAACAGAAAACAGCGAACAACACAGCTGCGAGCCCACAACCACTCCCACATGTTGCAGTGGGCGTACGTGGGGGCAACTTCACAACACCGACACCACCGTCGCTGCACTGTTCACAAGCCAGCAGAACGAAGTCACACAGCAGCCAACAACTCACATGTCAACACATGCAGACGCTCAATGCCTAACTACTCGCAAACCGTTGCCTCCTGACAGCACAACATGCCATGCAATGAAAGGCTGCTGTGTGAGTGCAAGCCCCTGCGCGCCGCTTAGGGATGATTGCAGAAAACCGCAAAGCCAAGCTGATTGTTGCATACACCAAGAATCGCTCCATTGGAGCAAACCCTGATCAGGGCACGGCACTGAAACAGTGTGCTGACTGTCGAAACTGTGGTCTGCATGCTTTACAGCATATCAGCAGGTGTTGACACCACCACTCCCACACTGACAGTCAATGCACCTGTTATCTCTTGCATGCCAGTCCTATACTTGCATGCTGCGTGTGTTTTCGAGCTTAGACCTGATGAGCCTTGAAGAAGGCGAAACTAGTCGTCTGTAAGTTCGTTCAACCACACGCACAATACAATCCGCCTGCTGCCGAAGAAGAAGAAGGGGTTACAGGGCGACACACGCAGCTACGCTGCAACGACACCCAGCATCGGAAGGGAACCAAAGTCCTTTGCAGGACCTACAAGGACGGGAACAGACAGCACGGAAGGAGAGAACCCGCCACCATAGATGTCTGCAGAGAGACTGTCTGAAAGGAGGGGACCACAGGCAAGGCTTCAACCCCACAAAGCCAGCCACACAGACAAGAGGGCTTCCACCAGTACCAAGCCGAACGCACACCCCCATGCCCCCGGGCGACCACTTCGAACACAATGTGGAGAAAGGCTCCAGCTGTGCTGCGATACACACCCCCAAGACAGGTGCCCGGGTGTCAGAGCGACCCTTTGTATACCGGCTGCCCCAAGTCAGCGCGCCCAAGCACCTGCACCGTTCACAGGCCAGCAACACTGCCCCCTACAACCAGGCCCAAGGCCACTGCATGGCCCTTGCCTGTGTTCTGCTGCCACTAGCTGCTGCACACCAGCACCTGCCTGCTGACTCAGCGACTGCTGCTGATCCAGCCCAAGCTGCTGCTGCTGCTGCTGCTGTAAACGCGACAAAACCACGGCACAGTGAAGATAATCAAACTGTGCGTGATGCTGCACGCCAGCTGCTGCTCTGCTCCAGCTCCACTTCAGCTCTCGCTACTGCTGTCAACTGCTACTACTGCCCCACCGGTCCGACAGCCCACTGTGCTGGCCAACGCTGGTCCGAAACAGCCACACACAAACAAAGAAACCAACAAAAACAAGGGACAACACAACAACCCCAGCGCGCGGCCTACTGAAAGACCCACGTCAGCACATCGCGGTGGCTGATGGCTAGCTCAGCCCGTGCTGCACAGGCTGCTCCTGATCCGCGGCACAGACACAAGAGGAATAACTACTGACTATAATGGGGCGAAACACACCCACGAGGCTGGACAGCCCTTGGCACATGTTTGCAGCGCCGTGCTGATGCGAGGCATTTTACGGCATGCCCGGCCACCAGGTTTCAAAGAAGAGAAGAAGAGAAGAAGGGGTTCAGGGCGACACACGCAGCTACGCCGCCTGCTGCCTGGGTCGCTGGTACTTCCCACATTGTCTGAAGAAAGAAAGAAGAAGAGAAGGGGTTACAGGGCGACACACGCAGCTACGCTGCAACGACACCCAGCATCGGAAGGGAACCAAAGTCCTTTGCAGGACCCACAAGGACGGGAACAGACAGCACGGAAAGGAGAGAACCCGCCACCATAGATGTCTGCAGAGGAGACTGTCTGAAAGGACACATTGTCTGTACAACCCCATTCGCGCGAAAACGGCCGAAAACTCGCAAAAGCACAACGAAGACTCACTTTGCTGCTGCTTTGCAACGCCGCCCGTAGTGTAGTGGTCATCACCCTGGACTTTGAATCTGTTTCAGACAAGCAATCCAGTAACGGCGGTTCGAGTCCGCCCGGTGGCTTATCAATGCAGCACCCAAACTGTGCTTGCTGCTGCATCATTGCGGGATCCCGAAAGAGGGCAATACAGCAGGTTTTGCTGGCTTGTTGGAAGAAGTTGTTCCTTCAACGGTCTCATCACGTCCTTGGCACAAGCAGTCGACACTAGCCTCCCAAAAAGGGCACTTCAGCTGGTTTGCCGGCTGAGAAAGAAGCAATGCCTTCCTGTGCCCCAACATCATCCGCTAAAGCGAATGTCGTGGAACTTTGCTGGGGAATTTGGACTGCTGGCTGCTATCATCCCCCCTGCCCCCCACACCCCCAACCCACTCGCCAATTCCCACCCCCTACCCCACCCCCACTGCGCCCCACGCCCTCCCACCTTCCTCTCAAGCTCCCAAGTTCAGGCGCCAACAGCTCCAACAGATTGCCCCCCCCCCCTACCTGCATGATGCTGTGTGTCGCCCGTTGCCAAGCCAGTGGTGGTGTGATGCCCTGCTTCGCCAGCACCGACAGCAGCACGGCCCACTCACGAGCCTTCACAGCACCTGTGAATATGGAGGACAGGGGACAGGAAGACAGGCATGTGGGCACGCCGCAATCACATGAGGGAGTGATAACATGTCTGTCCCAGCGAATGCATGAGGTGTCCTTGCACCAGTTTTGGGGGGCGGGGGGGAGGGGGGGGGGGGGGCTGGTCACTGCAACCACCGTGTGCTGTTGCCATTGCAGCCTGGCCAGCAGTGGCCGTCGCCTGAAAATCAAGAGGAGGGGGGTAAGTCACTGCAGCGCCACATGTCATTGCCATTGCAGCCTGGCTACCACTGACAGCAGCACAGCCACTCACGAGCCTTCACAACACCTGTGAATGTGGCGGTGCGGGAGCACGGACGGCAGGGGAGACAGGAAGGCATGCAAGTGGGCACGCAGCAATGGCCTGAGGGAGTGATATCTTGCGTGGTCCAATCCTGGTGCAGAACCCCAACCGACCTTCCAACGCTGACCCACACTACGTGCCCCCCCCCCCCCCCCCCCCCTCGGTCAACCCTACTTCCATCCCCCAACCCACAAACCCCTTGCCTGGCGTCTACCCCCCCCCCCCCAAAAACCCTCCCTTGCTTGCCCCCCCCCCCCTCTCACCTCTGTCATCAGCCAGTCCCTGCGGCAGCCTTAGTGAAAGATGCACCAAAGGCCACGCCCCTGGTGCAGACTCTGCACCAGGGGCGGCTGCCCCCCCCCTCACCCCCCCCCCCCCCCCTCCTCCCACACTTGCCCCCCACCCCTCCCCCCTCACCTCTGTCGTTAGCCAGTGCCAGCAGCAGCTGCTGCGTGAATGAAGCACTGAAGGCTACGCCAGCCTGGTGCAGACCCCAAGCGCCCCCCCCCCCCTTGCATATCCCCCCCCCCCCACCACCACCCACCACCCCCACCACCCTGCCTCCCTCACCTCTGTCACTAGCCAGTGCCTGCAGCAGCCGCTGCGTGAATGAAGCACTGAAGGCCACACCGCCTGGTGCAGACCCCACGCCACAGCAACCCACTCTCGGGGTGCGGCACCCCCAGCAGCAGCAGCAGACCGAGTGGCTCGCATCAGGGCCAGGCGGAAAGGAAGGCCAGGCAGAATCAACCTATGTGCACGCAGAGGTGGGATGGGGTGAACACATGGTCAGCGGGTGGGGTGGACAGCGAGAGCAACCTGTGTATACGCAAGAGGGGGGTTGGGCTGAACACAGCAGGAACAGAACACGCCTTGTGAATCAACTTGTGCATCCTGATGAAGCAAAGGCAAAACCACAAGACAGGGAGATGCTACGGCTGTGGTACCAGACATGCCTTCTACACAATCATGCATGCATGCCCCAACACTAGGGCCAGCCCAGGTGCGTCTCCCCCCCCCCCCCCCCCCCCCCCCCCCCCCCCCCCCCCCCCCCCCCGGTGCGTCTCCCCTCCCCCCCCCCCCCCAGGTCGTCTCGCCCCCCCCCCCCTCCCCCCAGGTGCGTCTCCCCCCCCCCCCCCCCCCAGGTGCGTCCCCCCCCCCCCCCCAGGTGCGCCCCCCCCCCCCCCCCCCCCCTATGCGTCTCCCCCCCCCCCCCCCCCCCCCCAGTGCGTCTCCCCCCCCCCCCCCCCCCCCCCAGGTGCATCTCCCCCCCCCCCCAGGTGCGTCTCCCCCCCCCCCAAAAAGTGTCAGCTAACGCAGGCTCCAGCCTTGGACCAGGGCAATGGGGTAAGGGTTGCGAGAGGGGGCAGAGGGAGCTGTTGGTGGCTGGGGGAGTACAGGCGAAGACAACTGGACAAACGGTAACATTGACAGGAGTGTTGACAGGCAACAAGGCGAGCACTTGGCAACTGCCTCACAAGCCGTTTGTTTGCTAATTGGCAGCTTACGAGAGCTCTCAAGGAATAATACCCCTCCACCACCTACTCCTGCACCACCATACATACAAATGGACGCCTGCCTCCCCCCCCCCCCCCCCAACAAAACCACCCGCCCCACCACCCACCGCCTTACAACCCACCTGCCCTCTTCACTGCCTGCAAACTTGCCCAGGGCCCACCCAGTCATAGCAAGATCAACAACACGCCAGCCTGACAAGCGGCCACCATTACCACCACCACCAGCAGCAGCAGCGGCAGCAGCAGCAGCACCAGTAGCAGCTGATCCCCATGCAGCCATCCACTCCCCACTGGGTGTCACCCCCAACGCTGCTGCAGCCCACACCAGTGTTGACAGGGTTTGGGGAGAGGACCCTGCTAAACCCTGCACTGTGCCGGCCCACAGGCGGTCCAGCACATGGGGTTTAGGGGTGTAGCCTAGGGAGGCACAACACCATAACAGACTGCAAGCAGCACGGGGACTCAACCCCGACTGCTGCTGCTGCTGCTGCTGCTCCGTCACCTCCTCCTGCTGCTGTGTGGTCGCTGCTGCCGCAGGCGCAGGCGTCACTGCTGCTGCTGCTGCTGCTGCTGCTGCTGCTGCTGCTGCCCTTCCCGCCATTTCTTCTGCCAGGCTGTCCATCATCTCCCCCCCAGGCCACACCTGCAATGCCCCCAGAGCCCACACAGCCTGACTCAAGCTTACTACATCTGCTGCTGCTGCTGACCGCCCCACCCCCAGCAGCAGCAGCTGCAGTAGCGGGGGTTCAGGGGGGCTGGCAGGCTGGAGCTTGGCCCAGCCCCATAATAGCAGGCAGAGAGACTCTGCTAGAGCAGTAGGGGGGTGGCGGTAGCCGACACGATCTCTACCCTTGCTGCTGCTGCTGCTGCTGCTGCTGCTGGTGCTGCTGCTGGTGGTGAGTGGTGTGTTGGTGCGTGTTGCAGCACCGATGTCAGATGCCTGCTGCTGCTGCTGCTGCTGCTGCTGCTGCTGCTGCTGCTGCTGCTGCTGCAGGATCTGCTGTACCGCAGAGTGTGTGTCAGGGTATGTTGCCGGTATGTCAACCGCCAGCAGCTCCGAAAGTGGCTCATGCAGCAGCTGAAGCAGGGCAGGCATTGCTGCTGCTGCTGCTGCCTGGCTTGAACTTGAGTCTGACCAAGTCCTGCTGTTGCTGCTGCTGCTGCTGAACAACCCTGCAGACCGTCCCTGCTGCTGTTGTTGCTGCTGTAACGGCTGCTGCTGTTGCTGTAGGTGCACTGCCTGCAAAGAAACCAAGAAGCAGCAGCAGTAGAGCAGCAGTAATTTGCGTCAGTCATGCTCCTGCCAATAACCAACACAGAAAGCACAGCTGCTGCACAAGCTGCTACACCAGCTGCAGGGTAGGCTATCTATCACCACTACCTCCTGCCTGTGCCCTGTCGAATGTGGCAATACCAACACCACTGCTACACTTCAAACGGAGGTCACTACCACCGCAGACAGTGCTTGCGAGCAGTCGCTCGACGCCCCCCCCCCCCCCCCCCCCCGCGCCCACACCCACCACCCACCACCACCACTGCACTTTTGCACCCAGACGCCACGTGCTAAACCCAGCCTTCACATCCCACACCACATCACATACCACATCCACGCTCCACACCACTGCACATACACATGCCCATGCCACTGCCTCCCATCTTCCCTGTACCACCCCTGCTGATGTCAGCATATTCAGACGTCCCACGTTGCCACACATCCCTGTCCCTGTCACTGTTGACTACAGCTTATTCAAAGGCAGACGCAGAGTGCCCCCTTCACCACCCTCCCCGCCACTGAGTGCACCACCCCCGCCAATTGTACAAGTGTCAGCAGCTGCCGTCACTGGCCCCCTGCTGCAACAACGCATGTGTCAGCCCACACCGCCACCCGCCGGTTGCACCAGCCCTGCCGCTGTTTGTTGTGGCGATTTTAAAAGCTCCACAACACCCTCCACCCTGCCCCCCAAAAAAACCCACTCCTTCACCCCCACTTCTTCACATACGGCACCCCTCAATCCATGTGTCCATGTGTCAGCTGCTGCCCCCCCCCCCCTCCCGGGCACACCATATGTGTGAGCCCACACCCTGCCGCTGAGTCAGACAAACCCTCCCACTGCTTCAAGTTTATACATGACTGCTCGACCACACCCTTCCCCACGCCCCAACAACCACACAACATACACTCATGTACGTGCCCCACACCCTACCCACCCCACCCCTCTTGCATACACACATCCCCCCCCCCCCCCCCCAACCCCACTCACAACCACTTCCACCACCCTTCTCACCTGCCGCACCACCCCGGCCAGGTGTTTGAGTGTCAGCTGCTGGCGCCGCCCCAGCAGCAGCTCAGCCAGCTCCCCGCAGCTAGCTGCACTGTCCACCTGCTGCTGCAGCAGCCGACGCAGCTGCTGGGGGCAACAGACACAGGGCGAACAAGCTGCTGCCCGTGACGCTGCTGCTGCTGCTGCTGCTGCTGCTGCACTCTCTGGTGACTGGAGCTGCTGCTACTGCTGCTGCTGTTGCCATTAAAAAGGCTGGTCTGGGTTTGCAGCCGGCCCAGCTGCTCCTGCTGGTGCTTGTTGTGTTGTTGCTGAGAGGAAGCAGCCGCAGCAGCAGCGGCCAAAGCAGGGCCTGCATCTAAGCCAGCTACATCGAATCTCCACTGCTTGCTATCGCTGATTGACGCCTGTCCCGTAACGAGGCTTGTCAGGAGGGATGGGCGCACACCAGCGGGGTGTGCTGCTGCTGCTGCTGCTGCTGCTGCTGCTGCTGAGGAGTGAAGAAAGCATCTTTGGGTACTGCCAGCAACCGAGCTGCAGCCTGTCGGGTACTTGTATGATATCGTAGCACCAGAGCTCTGTCGAGGTACGTGGCAGCTGCTTGAAACGATCATGCTGCTTTCTACTGTCAGCAGATGCTACTGTCAGCAGCAGCACCGACCATCTGAACCCACGTGCATGAGCATATTCAACACACCGCGTCAGCTGAATTCTACGTTACCTTTGTCCCCAACGCATGCACGTAGCTACTAATAGTGCATTCTGCCGCAATTTGAACAAGGTCACAGTTGGGACAGTTGAAAGGTTGACAGTGTTTCCTTTGAGTGCAATTGCGGTGAAGCAAATACTGTGGATCCAAGAGATGTGCATGTGTGGGCTTTACCTACACTGCCAGTGGCAGTCTGCCTCATCCTGACTGCTGTCCACCCCTCAGGGCCACCCACCTGATCTATCTTCGTCGATGTGCTGTATTGCCTCGTAGCAACAAAGCTTCCCTCCAATCACACCAAACACTGACAGTATGAGCTCTGGAAAGCGTGACAGGGATGACGAGAACGTCCAGATCAAGGTAGCAGCAGGGGAAGCAGTGACAGCAGAGAGCTTTGTGCTGAGGGCCCTCAGCTCCTGTGCCAGGGCCCTGCCAGCAGACGCAGCAGAGTGGGACGTCAGTGGTTTTCTGCTAAACGGGGAACCCTTCAGCCGTGAGACAGTCATCTGCTGGCTGCAGTGCTGCTACTGCAACATATATAGTACAGCGCTGGACGATGACAGCATCAGTCTGCTCGGCACAGTGACGGGTCTGGCGCAGGTGCTGGCGTTTGCCAGTGCAGTGGGATCATATGCAGGTGTGTTCAACGCAGTATGTAGCCAGTTGGAGCAGTTGAAGTTTGTTGTGCAGCTGCTGGAGCGGCTGCTGGAGCTGCCTGTGGCAGGGTACATCTACTACTTCAGCAAGAAGAATGCCAAGAAGCTGCTGCAGTTCAATATGAACAACGTTGCGAAAGTAGGCGCCCCCCTGGCGTCTCCTGAGCAGTGCCGTGATGTGCAGCAGCAGGTGGCAAAGCAGCTGTCAGCACTGCTGCAGCTGGGGCACGTGCTGCGCTTGCAGCCGCTGCTAACTGTGCTGCACGAGTTCCTGCTGCTCAACAGTGACCCGGCACGCCTGCTGGGCGGGGTCACTGCTCAGGTCTTCTCTGATGCAGTGTTGGAGGCAGCAATGTGCAGCAGCACCCTCAGCAAGGAGGCATATGTCAGCAGCGTGCTATCCCAGCCATGCAGCCTGATATCCAACAAGAGCGGCCACAGCAGAACCCTGTTCAAGCCTACCGGGTCTGCTACTTATGAAGCCAGCACTAATGGGCTCAGGTTTGATGCCGTGCTGCTGCGGGATTTTGCTGGAGCAAAGGCTGGTGACGCAGTCAAAGCCGAGTTAGAGCTTTTCAAGGGGCTTATCAAACTCCAGCCTTGCGGCGCCGATGCCACAAGCTGGGTGTCTCTGCAGCTGCAGCTGCTGGTGGGTCGCACCTTCCCCAATGCAGCAGCCTTAGATTCATTTTTGAAGGCCAACCCACTCTGACCCAAGCTTGCCAATGTTGTTGAAAGGCTGGCGCAGAGTGCAAAGAATGTTTTAGGTGTAACTTTGATTTGATTTGATGTTGTCGCGCTGTTGTGTGATCGGGAGGGGTCTTGAGCATCAGCTTTGGGTGTGCATGTGTCTTGCGTGTTCGTGGCTGTTTGTGTGCCGTATGCCCCCTCCGTGCCCTCGGGCTTGAACGGCCAGGTGGGGTTTGTGGTAGTATAGCATGCTAGACATGCACACCCTTTGCGCCAACTTGAGTTCTCCCAGTGGAGCTTTGATGCAACATCCAGCCCAGCAGAAGGGCAGCAACTGGCCAGACACCTTCATGTCACAGTGAGCCAAGGGTTTGGGGGCCCCGAAGCTCGTCTAGCTTCAGCTGCACATGCATATGCATCACTAATGCATTACTACTTCTTTTCGTTGGCAGACACGGCAGCTTCAGCCTCTGCGATCTTGCTACAACTTAGGTTCTTCACATGGTGTTTACCTGATTACTCACTGTGCTGTATGGGGGTCATTGGTAGGTGGATGTCTTGGTGTTGTAGGTGGATGTCTTGATTGCATCTTCAATGCAGGTGCCATTGGATTGTTGCCTGATGAAGGTGTGCCCATTTGATCCATCATTGATGCTGACCTGTGGTGCCACTGTGTATAGCCACCCTGTAGGTCCTAGAGCGAACAATGCGTACCTGTCCACTATATGATGCACTATCAAGATAAGCCCTGCACTCCTAGCTGCCATTCAATGTTGTTCTGGCCAAACACTGCCCCTATCGCTTGCCAGTGATGAGTACTGTACATCACAACCGGTGCGGTGCGGTTGGGACCACCATCCCATGGCAGGAGAACATCAGCAGCTCCTGGGGTGGCGGTGGGGGACCCAGTGCTAGTTACATTGTGTTCTGTGTTCCCATCTTTGTGTGTTCCCAGTGTCTCCACAGGAAATCTTGCTACCTCCCCGGTTCCGGGCACTGTCTCAGCAGCTCCTCTGCTTGCTGCTACCCCTGGTCCCATGGCCAGACCACACGTGCCTCATGCAACTTGGTTCACACTGGGGGAACGCCCTTATCGTCGCATAGCATCGGGTGGGCATTGCATGCGTCGTGTGAGAGTCGTGTTAGAGTCGTTTCAGTGGGAAAACGACGATGAAGCGACGCAGGCTTCGACTGCTACACGACTCCGTCGCATCAGGAAAGTGACTTGCACACGACGGCGTTGTCCAGGCGACGGTGCAGAATAGCGTCGTCTGAACATCGCCTGTCCGTCGTTCAACAGTCTCCCGTGAGTCGCATTGTTGCTACGGTGGTCTGGACCACTGCCAGGCGACGCCACCACCAGCGTCGTCCTTGCGTTGGGCAGGCGTTGCGTGCTCGCTGCCTGTGAGTCGTGTGCATGGGTTTTTGTGCGACGGTGTGAATGATGGTGGCATGGACATCGTTTGCAGGTCGACCTGGCGTCGCCTGGAGGTCGCCAATCATACTGCAAGGGTGGTGTATCACCCATAATAGGTCCACCCTGAGTCCAAAGAGACAGTTACATGATGCAATCAACCAGCTATATGGCTGATGCTCATCATGAGCCAGTGGTTGAACCACAATGTTTGTTTGTGGCTTGTTGCCAGAACAGGCACACACCACTACAAAGTGCTGAATCCTTGTCAACCATGCTGATCAGCTGTGCAAAACAATTGCGCAAGGCGTGAATGCTACAAACACACTGCTCGAAGGCAGCAGAGAGTGGCACTTGCACAGCCCAATCCAATACCTTATGCCTCAGCAACGCTACTGAAACTGCCTCACAAATGGGGCCTCCCTCAGACAGAAGATTGTCCGTTGGCAGATTCAGCCTTCGATTTGGGCTGGGCCCCTGCCACATGCAGCTGCTGCGTCAGCACATGGCATCTTCTTTGCTGCGCAGCATGCCTGCTTGTCAGGCCTGGCCACTGCGTGTGTGTTGATCAGATGGCGTCTACTTGCGGCTCCAGCAGCGCTTGACACCTAAATCACACGGCAGAGCAGTGCGTGTTGGTCAGCCTGATGAGTGCATCACATGCCAGACCTTCAGTTGTGAGAGCAGACAATGGCAGGTAAGGCCACATGGCTGCTGAGACTTCTGATGTCTGTGCTGCAGTGAGGTTGAGTGCCCTCAGCATTGAGCATGGCACTCGCTCATACTACGCTCAACCCACCTGTTGCTATGCACCAGAGGGTTTCTTCGTGCTGGGCTGCGACTGCTCTGTACGGCCTGGAGGTTTCCGTATGATGAGCTGTCTCCAAGGCCTTCTGATACTCAACCCTGCAACATGGCGAGCAGCGACCACAGCATGAGCACCACTTAACACAGCAGGTTGCCTCCAGGGGGATGGGTCGCCTCCAGCGTTGGCCACCGCAGGGCGTACTACTGTACAGAAAGTGTGACCCACACAACCATGCACCTTCCTGAACATCATGTACACGTTGATAGGCACTGTTGCTGGCCGCCAGCAAGATAAGATCGACTGGCAGCTTGTGTGCTGAGATGTGCAGTGTGTGTTGGTGACCCACCGTGCGCCGTCCTGGCCATTTGCTGAGCTCTTCCACGCAGGGCTTGTCAGTGAGCCTGTTGTTGACTGTGTCAGTGCGGGTACGCACAGCCCTGCAGCAACATACAATGCGGCTGTTGGGGCTGCCAGGACTCTACAAACGTGCCGGCAGCACTGCCAATTGTGACTGACCCACTGGCTTGCCGGGGGACAGGTGCGCACAGCACCACGCACCACAACGTACAGACGTCCTGCCAAGATTGACTGGCATGAGCTAGCTGCAGCATGAGTGGCTGCAGGCAACCCAACTGGCTGGAAGAGTATACAGTGACACAGTAGCAGCGTAGCCCATGGCGAGCGACCTCACCAACGATGCTGTCATGGCTGTTGGTATCCTACCTGTGATGTGTGCTCACAGCTGCCTGCACTCGTGCTGGCTATGGGTGTCGCTGCGCTCGTGCTGCTGTGGGTGGCTGGCTGGCCATGAGGCTGCTGCATGTAGACAGACGCGGTGTAGCCACTTCAACTCCTGATTCTGATTGCTGCTGCTAGCCAGCCCAGTGTTGCTGACTGTCTGCCCAGCAGCTCTGCCCACCACAGCTCCTGACTTGAGTGGCCATCACTGCAGCCTTTCTTCTCTGATGGAAACATCAAGCTCTGCAAGAACCCTTGTGGCTGCATGCTTAGCGGCAACACTCCTGACTGGTGTCCAGCTGTGTTATGGCGGGCAACTGCAACAGTAGCAACTGAACAACAGCACTTGTGCATGTGCGGCCGTCCTGCTAACTCCCTTGCACTGGATCGTCAATATTCAGCATCATTTCGAATTCTTCTGCAGAGCTTGGAGCGATCAGCTGCTGTACGTGTGTGTGCTGGACTGATCCCTTTCCGGGGTCAATCGTCGTTCTGAATGAACAGGCTATAACCAATAGAACAAAACACTGTGTAAACAAACACTGTGCAAACGTGACGTTGTGATTACTGAACAGTGGTCGACAGTTGGTGGTTCCTTGAGCTGCTTGCTGCTGTGACAGACAGCTTTGAACTGAACAGTGTAGTTGGGCACAGAAAAATACAGGGGTGGCAGGTGTGACGTTGTTCAGACCATTCTTGATGATCTGAAGCCTCTCTGAGTCTGATAGTCTGCAGGAGACCTTTAGGGCCTGCACTGTGGCACCCACTCACCACCCACCCACCCACTCCACCACCTTCACACGAGCTGCATGCTCCCCTGGGGGGGAGAGTCCCGTGCCCTGTTCATGGGCAACACTGAGCGCTGCATCAAAAAAAAACGTTGACATGCGTGGCTACAGGAGAAGGGGCCCAGGGCTCCCCCAGTGTTGAGCCTCCAACTGCACAGACTCTAAAGAAAGGGCTGTCAGGATGCAACGTTCTTTGTACATCCGTGCTGCCAGACATCTCAACTTGTCCAGCACATGTGGTACCAGTTGTCTGCGAGACGCCAACTGGGTGACATCCGTTGTGCCTCTGAGAGTCATGTTCTGTGGATGGCACTCCACAACAAAGGGTCATGGGCCACGACAGCAGAGCTGGCACTAGTGCCACTCAGTACTGAGTGTCAGCGCAGGCGCATCTATATGTTTCACCCAGGCAGCGCAGACAGCAAACTAGTAGCACCCACCAACTGACCAGCTGCAGCTGACTCAGGCTGACAATCCTGCAGGGTAGGGGTCCCCCCCCCCCACACGCATACAACCAGATTACAGCAAGGTTGTGGCCCAGCAAAGCCCTGACAGTGCAAAAGATTCACAGCTTGCCCAAACAGCTGAGGAAGTGGTTTCCCCCCCAACTCCAAGCAGACGCCTGCACGACGCCAAGGCGACTGCAATTCGACGGTGTGAGCGGGCAGGCTAGACGCTTGGGCAACTGTTGCACGACGCATAGGCAACTCCCAAGCCACGCTGTTCGCATGGCGTCGGGTGGGCGTCAGGCAAAGAGCCATGCGACGCATAGTCGACTGCTGGGCGACGTCCCGTCGCACCAACCGTTGCCTGAAAGTCGCACACGACGCTCACACGACTCTTGCACGACGCATGCAACGCCCCACCGACGTCATGCGACGATAAGGCCGTTCCCCCAGTGTCATCTACAAGAATGAACACGCAGAACACGCCTGAACAGTACTGACACGCAGTACACGCCTGTACCCCTTTGTGAGGGAGCTGGCGTGGCTCCCTGTATATTGCCTTTGCTTGCACAAGTCCGGATCCGCTTACTGCTGGTAGTTTGGAAAATGTTCTGGCAGTTGGCTGTACGGTCAGTTGTTCTGCGGGGTACAACCACCGTCAATGACATCGCCAGTTGTCAATATCCTTGTGCACCAAGCTTTCAGGTGGTTGATGCTCCTCAAAAAGTTGCGATTCCGCAATATTCTCAAAGCGCTGGGCTGTGCCTGAGGTAGCTGTACTGTCGCTAACAGAAGGTAAGTACGGTGGTGCTGCTGTGGGTTGCTGTGCAGGAGGCCGAAGCCACAAGAACAGGAATTCAGCGTAACTGTCTAGCACCCTAGCTCCACCGCTATGCGGCAGCTACAGCACACACTCGCGTGAGTGCCTTGGGGGGTGTCCGTTTGCCCTGCTTTTCGCATGCGATATGTCATCATTGGTAACTTATCAAGTCGCATCAGAATCTAGTTCTCAGGCACAGCTTTCGTGGGAACCTGCGGTCAGGCCATGGGCAGTCGCAGCGGTGTTGCTGCTGCTGGGTGAAACGGGAAACAGCCAGCAGCAGCAACACCGCGACTTCCCATGGTGGTGGTTCGACTCCGCCAGTTCTCGTTGGTTCCTGCACAGTTAAATGCTTCTGACCTGCCCAACAGTCATGACAAGCCACTGAAAGCTGCTGCAGGGGCTGACAGCCTGTCCCAGCAGCATGCAGCATACAGCACCGCCCTGCAGTCTGTCTGGCAGCAGGTGGTGCTGATGCTGCTGTGGCCTGTTTCGGGTTTTTTTTGCTTTGGAAACCTTGCAGCAGTACCAGGCTGCCAGGGCGAAGTGCTTGTAGTCCAAATACATGCGCACGGTCCAGGCGTGAGTTCCTAGGAATTACATGCCTGCATGTGTGGGAGGCTCAACACTGTGGCTACACACAGTGTTGGTACAATCTGTCAACCATTCACCGTGTGTGACACACAGGGGATACACAGACCCGAAGGGTGCGTATGGGCTGGGCTAAGGGGCATGTTTACAGCCCACCACAACCCGGCACTCATGCGCCCCCAAAACCCCATGATCCTCACTCAATACGTTGGCGAAATGGTGCACAAGAAGCGGCCCGCACGGTGCACACGCGATTGTCCACACAGGACAACTTGGTAAACTGAAAGACAGGCACATCCCGGACCACTTGTAGGCTGCAGGCCTGCTTCATGGATGCCTGCTGCATCGTCATGCAGCTCACAGTGCGGCTTCCCACCTGCACATGCGTTGGTGCACCAGCACCTGCTGCCTAGGCCCTTGGTGCATGCAGCACCAACGGAGCCACCACCCACGTGCTGCAACCATTGTGGCATGATGCGTGTGCACTGGCAGCAACAACTTCGTCTGCACCCCCTGATGGCATAGCCCGGCCCCGGATGGGCCATCCCCAACAGCCTCCCCCAGGCTGCTGCTGCTGTTTGTGCACGGCTGCAGCTTGAGGACCATGTGCAAGCCAGATTAAACAGAACACGATCCTCACACACCAAAGTTCACAAACGGCTGCATTGTTTGCAGCTGCTGTGCAAAATACAGTTGTGCACACACCCCAATTTTGGGGGGTACATTGGCAGACCCTCCCGCTGACCTTCCCGCTGCCTTTACAACATACTTGTCAGGTTTCTTTCATACACTTCAAAACTGTGAAATGGTTGATACGGCTGCGGTTTGTTCAAGGTGAACTCCGCCGCGGTCACTCTGTCAGTGGCATTCGGCTGTCAACAACCTTGACGATGCACCAGAACCAGCTCAAAATCTGCTTTCAGTTCTGAGCATGGTGTTTGAGTGGCTGTGCTGTGCCTGAGGTAGCTGTACATGTACTGCCGCTAACAGAAGGTAAGTACGGTGGTGCTGCTGTGGGTTGCTGTGCAGGAGGCCGAAGCTACAAGTGCAAGAATTCAGCTTAACTGTCTAGCACCCCAGCTCCACCGCTATGCGGCAGCTACAGCACGCACTCGCGTGTGTGCTTGGGGGTGTCCGTTTGCCCTTTCCTTTCGCATGCGATATGTCATCATTGGTAACTTATCAAGTCGCATCAGAATCTAGTTCTCAGGCACAGCTTTCGTGGGAACCTGCGGTCAGGCCATGGGCAGTCGCAGCGGTGTTGCTGCTGCTGTGCGCTGTTCCCCATGGTGGTGGTTCAATTCCGCCAGTTCTCGTTGATTCTTGCACATGGAATGCTTATTTATTGCCCAACAATCATCATGCTGCTGCTGCCGCTGCTGGGGAGTGGACATGTCTGCTTGCAATTGGGTCCTGTCACTGCCACTCGGTGGCAGTGACTGTCACTGTGCTGCAGGCTGAGCAGCATCCTACTGACACTGCAGTAACATACGCTGCTGAATCTGATGCTGCTACTGCTGCCGCGACTGATGTCCGCAGGATGTTTGAAAGCCTTAGTACGAGGCTGCTGGTGTGGTCCCTTGCTGCTGCGGCTGTGCCTCCTCTGCAGTAGTGATCAGCATTTGCGGCAGCATTAGCAGCGCCCCTCTTGTAGCTCCCCCTGGAGCCATTGGGGTGCTGGCAGCTGTGGTTGAGCTGGCAGTTCCAAAACCATGCCACACACACAGGTGATGTGATAGCGGCTCCTAACTGCTTGCAACATCATGTTTTCACAGTCATTCAAAACCATACAGCACAACCACAGGCTTGAGATCATCTCAAAGATCGGATAGGTGCTGTTTGGGTGCAGGCTGAGAGTACTTGGGCAAGGTAAGCTTAGTGACTATATAGCCTGCACTCTCCAGCCACCGAGCGGATATGAATTGCTGTTACTGGATGTCTCTTCCTTGGCAGAGTCAGAGTCCAGGGTGATGGCCACTACACTACGGCGGCAACGGCTGATGGTGTGGTGTTGAGCATCTTGACACACACTGCAAGACAATGTCATGGGAGGTCCCTCTGCCCGCGCGCTACTGGCAGTTGTTGCAGGACTTTGTTGGGTTTTGTGTGTCTCCAGCGTCGTGGTCCCCCCAGCTGGCCCCTGACCACCCCTTCTTGCGGGTGAACACTGATCTGTTGGGAAATCACTGTGTTTCTCCAGCCTTGCTTGATGGTGACTGCCTTGCATGTCTTCTGTTGTGCTTGGTGTTTCTGGTTGCTTTACCCTGTTAGTTGACGGGGCCGGGGCAGTGATGCATGTGCCAGCTATGGTTGGGTCAGCTAGCCATGCCCTGCCATGTCACCTCTTCAGCATCAGCATCAGGTCAGCATGTGCAAGTGCATTCTTGGCCGCGCATCTGTTCGCTTTATGCCTTGTGCATCCGATGCAGTGCATGCACAAGGCATAAAGCTTGTGTGCCACAGATGGTTGGGCTGTCCTGAGTAGGATTGGTGGCGCTTTGAGTTACAAGGGCGGGACATGGATTGCATTGGGTCGGCTGGGTCCTTGATGCCTCTTTGTAACGAACACTGACTGACTGACTGATGTTCACACTGAATGACTGACTGAACTACAGTACAGTACAGTACAGTACAGTACAGTAATTGGGGACAGGCTCCCAACCTCGGCACTAGCCAGCGAGCCTCGGGCTCATGAGGGTATAGTAGTAGTAGTTGTGTTACATGGGGCCTGTCAGTTCAGGCCATGAGGGTGCCCAGAGGGATTATAGTAGTAGTAGTTGTGTTACTACTTACTTACTTACTTGTGTGTGTGTGATTTGTTACAAGAGGCCCCGTCAATTCGGGACTTAAGCTGCCGACCATTGGCAACAGGGCACACCAATCCATTATGCCCCCCAAAGTAACATAGGCGCCACCAAAACTTCAGTCAGGTTCAGTGACAGGACAGTGGACACCTGTGGGCACAACAAGGGTTTAGCAAGGGGCATGCATGCACATGACATGAAGCAAGCTAAGCACTGTCCATGGGCAAGGCATAGAGCATGGAATGATGCGGCCTTGTGGAAAGCACATGAACAGGAACTTACTTAGTAGTAGTAGTTGTGTTACATGGGGCCTGTCAGTTCAGGCCATAAGCTGCCGACCATTGGCAACCGGGGACACCAATCCATCATCCCCCCAAAAGTAACAAAGCGCCACCGACCTGCATATTTTAGCAAGTACCTGTAAACTTACTGTCAGTGTTCGTTACAAAGAGGCCTCAAGGACCCAGCCAACCCGATGCAAGCCCCGGGACCCAATCCATGTCCCGCCCTTGTAACTGTAGTGGTCAGCACAGTATTGCATTGGGTACATATGCATAGTGACATTTCGGTGATATTGGTGCAAATGGACAAGCGCCATCGATAGATTATGCTGGAGCTGCACGTGATGGCCACGACACCTTGAAAGTGCTATCAAGGCTTGGATGTTGTGAGTTCGACGTATGTTCAGATAGCAACAACCAGTGCCAACGCAGCAAGATGCAAGTTGTGCGAGTCAACTGCAGCGAGCAAGGCGGCAGACAGTGAAACACTGAATGGCACTCGTCCTGCAAGAGCTTGCAAGGCAGCTTGGTCGCGGTTGGATTGGCGCAGCACTGGACAGCGACAATCGTCGCCAGAGAGCTTGTTGTGCAGATGCACGTTATATCAACATGGCGAATTAGCTGCAGCCAGCAAGGCAACAAACTGACAGTGACATGCAAACACTGCAAGGATTGTGGCACTGCAAAGTAATTGCCGTCGGAGTTTGATACGCGTATGCCGTAAGCGGTGCTGCCTTGCTGGCTGCAGATGACAGTGTCATGGTAACGCCGAAAACATTGTGCCACTTGTCCTGCACGGGCTTTGCCCAATGGTAGCGGCCAGATTTGAAACCCTGACGGCTTTCGTTGCACGCATTACCAAGACAAGCGGCATGTATGACGATGAAACGGACACCCCAAGACAAACGGCATGATATGACGGTGAAACGGACACGATGGCATGTTGGGTGATGCAAGGCATGTGTGGGTGCAAGCACATTTGCAGCGATGCAGTGTCCGACCGGCAATACAACCTGAAATTGTGGTGCCCGGTTGCTTGATTGAGGACTTGCGACAAAGCAAGGCCAATGGAGTGTCCCCATTGGGCCTCGGGGAGGGGGGGGGAGCGCACGCCAGAGGGGGGGTCCCTCTCTTGGGGGGAGGGGAGGGATGCACGCACCCCCCCACCCTCCGGGGGGGGGGGGGTGTTGAAAACATGGGCCTGCAGTTGATATCACTGGAGAGTTGGACCAAATAGATGCAATATGCATCTGGAATGAAATGCGATGAAATGCACATCTTGGGCATCCAATTACACCGAGTGAACTGCCAGCGACAGCACCAACAGCTCCAGCCAGGGGTGTGCCGCCCGTTCGCTCAGGAGGGGTGCGGGAGATCCGCCCCGGGGCGGGAGTGGGGGGGGGGGGTCTAAGCGGCACCATGGGTCTAAGTTGCCGCATCCATGCTTGGCTAGAGGGCTCTTCTAATGTCCCAAGCGCGGAGGATGTAGTTGGCCATCAAAGGCTGGTTGAGCAGTAGGCGCCATGAGGCCTGTGTGGGGCTAGCTTGGGCATCTGCAGTACAGTCTGCAATATGCGGCATGCTGCGGGGGGTAGAGTAGGCAGGGCACTCCAACAGGAAGTGAGTGGGTGTTTCAGCATGTGCAAGCACATTTGCAGCAATGAAGTGTCCGACCGGCAATACACCCTGAATTTGTGGTGTTCGGTTGCTTGATTGAGGACTTGCAACAAAGCAAGGCCAATGGAGTGTCCCCATTGGGCCTCGGGGGGAGGGGGGGACCCTCTCCCGGGGAGGGGGGAGGGATGCACGCACCCCGCCTCTCCAGGGGGTTGTTGAAACATGGGCATGCAGTTGATTTCACTGGAGAGTTGGACCAAATGGATGCAATCTGCATTCGGAATGAAATGCACTTCTTGGGCGTTCAATTACACCGAGTGAACTGCCAGCGACAGCACCAACAACTCCAGCTAGGGGTGTGCCTTTGGCTCCATCACCTCTGGCTCCATCACATCCCTGCTGAACCACCAACAGCGATCTGACCCTAGGCAAGCTTTGCATCTGGTGGGCAGCTCACAAAAGCGTGAGTTCCGGGTCTAAGCGCCGTTGCGAGTTTCGAGTTCGAAACGCGTTCGAAATTGTGTGACCGACAGTTTGGGAGCAGTCGCTTGGTACGATGCGTCCATACAGTGATTGTATGCCAAGCTAGGAAGCAATTGCGAATCAATGCAATTGCGAGCAGCAGTATGGGCAGGCCGGTAGTATGCAACAATGGGCGTAACCTCGTGGATGTCTAATTGCGACGTAAAGATGACAGCTTTGAGCGCTATTTCCAACAACCAACGCAGATACAGCCTGTGGTTGCTGTAGAACATGGACCTGCAAGGCAGGGGGGCTGACTGCCCCCCTGGACCCCCGCCACCAACACTGCTACTGTGCTGCTCCTGCTGTACCTGCTGCATACAAGGCAGGGGGGCTGACTGCCCCCCTGGACCCCCGCCCTGGACACAAGTAAAATCCCTCGTTGCACCAACACATGGACCTGCAAGGCAGGGGGGCTGACTGCCCCCCTGGATCCCCGCCACCAACACTGCTACTGTGCTGCTGCTGCTGCTGTACCTGTGGCATACAAGGCAGGGGGGCTGACTGCCCCCCTGGACCCCCGCCCTGGACACAAGTAAAATCCCTCGTTGCACCAACACATGGACCTGCAAGGCAGGGGGGCTGACTGCCCCCCTGGACCCCCGCCACCAGTACTGCGTGTGCTGCTGCTGCCATCAGTACCCCCTGCCTCATACTAGGAGGCTCATACAAAGCAAATGGCTGCATTCATTGCAGTGCAGCAGCACTGGAAAAGACAGCGGGGGGCAAGGGGGGCGGCAAGCCCCCCTAGCTTACAATATTAAGTGCAACAAACTACACTGTAATAAACAAACATAAACACAGTTTGACAACAGCAGCAAACACTGGCAACGAACCTGCCTCACCCCCTTCCTTCGACGGGTCTGCGGACGGACCGGAAGCCCCGTGTGCTGTAATGTGAGTGTGCTGTGTTTGTTGATGGTGAGATTCTACGGAGAAGTACATTCAATGACGCCAGGAGACCGGTGAGGTGCAGCAGGTGCTGCTGCTGGTGGTCCATCTGTTGTTGTGCTGTCTGCTGGTGCTTCAACGTCAGCAGCACGCCTGCTCCTCGTGACAGCTCCCATTGAAACCGAAAACAAAGCTAAGAAAGATCAGTGCTATACTGACTGTCCCTAGCGAAGTGCCTTGCATGTTGCTTGGCGAAGATGGCGAACGATGGCGCGCAGCTTGGTGTAAGTGAGTCTTGGAGACCCGATCTTTCCATTTTGCGATGCAAACGTACTTTGTAGGACACATTTGATTCATATGGATGTGTATCGAGCGCCGAAGTGTCATTTGTTACTGGTCAGGACAAGTGCCTCACCTGCTCGCCTGCACCACTTGAGATTGCACTTAAACGTGTACACACAGTACAGAAATGTACTGCTTCAGTTTCAGCCCGATCACGGAATTGTGTGAATTTAGCAGAGTTTTGTTCAAATTGTGTCCTCCGGTATGCACTGTCTTTGCTGCTGTATGACCGTCCAGTCGTTTCTGTAAGTTCAGGACGTTGAAAACGAATTTTGCAAGCCTTTGTGCATTGGGAAGAACATGCACATGTTGACATCTCAAAACGCATTTGCAGCTCAAGCTTGCATAGTGGCTGAATTGAAAAGCCTCTTGCTACTTTTATGTCCTTATAACGCACACGGAGTTGCAAGGCTCGCGCGCCCGTGCTTGCTGAGATATGGGGGTCCAAAAACTGCCCCAAAAACTGACAGATGACCTTTTACTGGGATCCGTAAACAGTGAATGAGCGTCCTGCTACACTGTTCTCTGTGCCGCCATCACATCCTGCTGCTATCTTTGCGTGCATTGCTACCACTGCTGCAGATGTACCTGCACCTGCTGGATACCAGCCCTACCACAGTAGCACTAGAACACTAGTAGCATTCAATGCTACTAGCGAGGAGCAGCTGCTTCACAACCACCACCACACAACACCTGTGCTGCCCTGCATGCATATGCCTGCTATTCCTACTGCTGCTGCTGCTGCTGCTGCTGCTGCTGCTGCAGATGTACCTTTACCTGCTGGACAGCAGCCGTGACAAGGCCCTGGTGAACAAGTCAGCAGACCTGCTGGTCGAGCAGGAGCAGGTCCCGGGGTGCTGGTGGGACCCCATCCCACACAAAGACCTGACCTACGGAATGCACGGCGCCCCAGCGCGCCACAGGTGGTACGGGCCGAGGAAGCCGGTGCCTGGCGCTGTTGCGCCAGCAGCAACACTGCAGCAGGAGCAGGCCAGCACAGCAGCTGCAGTGCAGAGGGAGCAGCCGAGCACCGTGACAGTGAATGGGGCAACTTACAGTAAGATGAACTGAGATTCAACCGGTGGAACAACCAGAGTTGTTGCTGCCTGGCTTCGGCTTGCTAGGATTACATGCAACTGGGCTCAGCACAAGGATAACATCAGTAGCAGCGCATGCAGTCCAGAACAGGAGCACAAGTACAGCAGCATGTGGCAGTTGACAGGGGTGCTGTAAACTGTCCAGAGCTGGTGTGTGGCACATCACATCATGGCACATACAGAGTGGCATGCAGGAAACTTGCTTGTAGGGTGTTGGGGTTTTTGGCGGTCACATGCATGCAGTGATTGCCCTGTTGAAGCGTGCGGGGCTTTTGGGTGGATGTGGGATGGCAAGTGCATGGGGTGTACATGTCGCAGGGTTCTAATGGACACAAGGTTCAGCAGCAGGTGGTGTTGTGTACAGTGCAGAACATCAGTCAGCTTGAAAACGTTTCTCCAGCACAACGTGTCGAGCATCTTTGCTTGGTGGGTTTGATGGGCTGTGACGGCTGGTGCCGTGAACCCGGGTCATGGAATGCATTTGGTGATTCTGCCATTCCCAGACAGGGCCAGCCGCCTTGCCAGATGCATGTTTGTTCAGTGACCAGCAAATGATCTGCTGGTGGGGTCTCGCTCCATTCTTGTGTTGTTTGATTGTACACAGCTGAATGGTCATCACATGTTCTGCTGGTGGGGTAATGCACTCATGAGTCCTGGTGGTTTGTCTGCACAGCACGGCATCATGCTGCCGGCGGCCGCCTCTGAGTAGTGCATGCACAACAGATGAATTCACCCCGGTTTTTTTTTTTTATTTTCGAAAAGCTGGCACACTTATTGAGGTGATGGTGGTACAGTTGTTAATGCCTTCAGCATGTGGGCACAGCTTTTTTGTTGGGTGCTAATTTCGTTGATGTATGCATGCGCATGTGGCGCCGCAGCATAAATGAAGCTGCGCAGCTGCTGAACCGTTCAACGTTCGGAACGTGCTTTGCTAACTGGCAGTTCCAGACCTCTGAGTGCTGCCTTGAAGCCGTGTATCAGGCCATTCTTGTGCCATGCCCCCGCTGCATTGGGAGACAGAGACAATATGTTTGATGCATAGCCTCAAGCAGAGTGGTGGTTTGTTTGTTACTTTGGCACAGCTTGCTGAAAATTGGCAAACTTGCGTTGCCCCTGCCTGCCACCAGACGGCAAAGAATGATTAGCGGAGTAAGCTGCAGTAATCTGCGGTTTTTGAGTGTATGTGTATCATGCCAACGAGAAGGCTTTGCATATTTGGCTGGGCCAGGCATGTTGGAAGCTCAGCTGTCCTCTCTCAGAGACCTGGGCTGTTTGCCCTCAGTGCCTGCTACCCTCTGTAACTTCACACATATCTTTGACCCTGGGTACCAGTACTGCTGTACTCCTGTCTACTCTGACTGGGGCGTCAGCAGCTTTTCCCTACACGCCCCCTTGCTCACTGGGTCAGTCACTCAATGTGGCACATGCCTAGGTCCAACGGTGCATCGGCTTGTGCTACACCTTGCTGATCGACGGGATTGCCAAATAAAGTCTGCTCATTTCCCCGTCCGGCTGCTGTCTTTGACGGCCCAGTAGTAAGAGTCCCAAACAGCCAAGCAAACAAATCTGTGCATGTGCTTGCTGGTGCTGCGTCTGCTGACAGCCTACGGTGCTTGGGTGTATGTTGAGCCCACACCGACCAGTCAGGTTCCGACCTGCTGCCACAAACGAGCTGCATGCTGACGACCCTGGAGGGATGGTGGCCCTTTCAGTATCAGTAATTGGATGTATTCAATTGTTACAGGTTGGGCGACCATAATGCCCTGTAAAAGGGAAAGCAACCCCAGCAGCCACCAGCTACACCACACAACCAGGCACGGTAGTCAAAACCATGCCGCAGAAGTGCCAAGAAACAAGCCATCTCAACAGCTGTTATTGCCTGCCTTTCGGTGCATTCACAACAGCTCCTTTTGTACTGCTTCAAGCAGTGACGTACATCAGCAGGGGCCAGCTGTACTGCCCGACACCTCACAGGCTGGTTTTACGTCAATTGCACCAGCAAAAGAACAAAGCATGCACAAACCACACAGTTGCAGTGCAACACAGCACGGCGGGGAGAACAACGATCGTCGCGAGGAAGGCGAGAGGGGCGGTGTCCGCACAAACACGGCGGAAGAAAAACCGACCGGCGAAGCCTACGAGATGTCAGCGCTTTTGTACAAGCCGTGCATCACATGCACTGTGGAAGTATACTTCGACGAAAGGGACAACTGTTGCCTGCTACCCAGGCACTTAACATGCTGCCAGCGACCATAGCAGTGATGCATCATGCAACCCCGAAAACCTGCTGCATGTGGTCTACAATGACCGACATTTTGATAACATGGAGCCTGCTTGAACATGCAGCGGTGGAGTTACTGCACCAAATCTGCACAAACAGATTCAAACCAGTATGCAGCACACGCAGCCGAGGTCAAATAAGACCCATCTCCCCTGACACCAAACTTTGGGTGTGATGCATTGCAATGGAGCTGCTGAAACTAATACTGCCAACAGCCAACAGGGCTGCACTGCCGCTGCTCCCATTCTTGCTGCTGCTCAACTCTTGCCGCTGCTGTTGCTGCCGCCATTGCTGCTGTTGCCATTGCCGTTGCCATTGCTGTGGCTGTCGGTGCCATGGTACACATATTTGTAGATGGCTCCAAAATCCATCGGCACCTCCGTTGCATCCAACACCTGCAGCACCAGCAGCAGCAGCAGGATGACATAAGGAAGCAACCACTTGTTGCGCACTCAAGGCGCTCACTGGTTCATGCAACACCAAGTGCAGCCCCTTGCCTCGTCTCACCTACTTGATTGCCGGTATTTGCAGTGTTGCTTTCTCCCCCCAAGCGCACACACCTGCATGATCATTTTCACATCCACCATTCCCAAGTTGATCCCTCTGCCAGACGCCACTTGTGCTGCAGTCATTCACACCCCGTCATTTACACCCCCTCGTCTATCTACGCAGGAAGCCCGGTGTAGTACACCCCCTTCCGAACACACACACAACTTCAGAATGTCACAATTTTGAATTGTCGATGCACTTGTGCACTAGTGCAGTACTGGCTGGATGCACTCCCTGTGTCTACACACATGGCCTTGTTCAGCCGCCCCCCCCCCCCCCCAGGTAAGCCAGCACCACCACAATCACCCGATGAATCCATAAGCCCCCCCCCCCACCTGTCTGTACAGCAGTGCCGCCTTCTCCCCCATGAACAGCGGCTGTGATGTTGCTGCTGCCAGCTGCATGGCAATGCGCAGGTCCTTGGCCATCAGCGCAGCACTGAACCCACCACTGTACCCACGAGACGCTGGAACATCTGGCATCACACCCTGTGTTGTTGGTGAAAGTGTGACACAGTTGCGGAAAAAAGTGAGAAACAGTGAGTGGGTTGACTGCTGACATACCTGTAACCCTGGCGCCAAAGAGGAGTGGGGGACAGGGTGTCAGCAGATCGGGGGTCCAACAGGCCTTGTGTGACAGCAGCATTGCGCACTCTAAAACAGTACATTACAGTAATTGGGGACAGGGTCCCAACCTCAGCGCTAGCCAGCGAGCCTCGGGCTCATGAGGATGCCCGGAGGGCCTACTTGCGTACCCCAGTCTCCCTGGTCAGGTGTGAGGGCGACCACATCAAACTGAGAGCTGCACTGAAGTTGCCACTGTACCCGCAGGGGTGGCGTCACCCACATGGAAGTCACTCCTGGTGATACATTCCACACTACGCGGTGTAAAAAGATATGGCAATTTTAGCAGGGTTTGAGGTTGACGCACTGGTATAATCTACGCGCCCCAATTCCTGCACATCAAAACCCTAAACCCTAGTACATTGACTTACCGGCACGGGTTGTAGCATTCGCTTGCCCAGCAGCGTGCACTGGATGTGTTGAATACCGACGTCAGCTTTGCTGGGTCTATGCCCATGCTGGCACCCAGCGCCAGCGCCTCTGACAGACCAGCCATTTCGATGGCCATCGCCTGCACATGATTGATTGTGTGTAGTTTTTGGGAGGTGGGGGTGGGGAGGGTTGCGGGGAAATGGTTGACAAGGTATTCCCAAGAAGCGTTGGTGTGCAGTTATCTGGTGAGAGGGAGTGCATCATCAGCTCATGGGTGGTGCCCTGACACAATTGTAGGCGAGGTCTATGCCCATGCTGGCACCCAGCGCAAGCGCCTCTGAAAGATCAGCCATCTCTATGGCCATTGCCTGCAAATGAGTGTGTGAGCAAAGGAAGTGCATGTAGTCAGTGTGTTGACACATGAGTTGCATTCACCAGGTACTTGGCATGTGGGCTGAGGGGGGGGGGGCTGTGAGGTGTGTGAGAAGGTCAACACGGGCTTCCTAAAAGCTGTGTTGTGCAGCCCGTCTGAACAGAGGGAGTGTGCCATCAGCTGTGTGCGAGTTCTATGCCCATGCTGGCACCAGGGCCAGCACTCCTGATGAACCAGCTATCACAATGAGAAAGCTTGAAAACTCAACCAGGTTTGTGCCTATCCTCCCCCCTCTACCACCACCACACAGCCCATTCCCTCCCCCTGTCCCTCCTCTTTGGCCCACCCCACCCAGGTTCTTGTTGGTGTCCTATCAAGTGCACAGTTGACTGCACTAAATGTTGATGCAGATTACGCTAATTTGAACACATGAACTTACCAGGTTGTTGCAGATCTTGGCCACCTGCCCAGCACCCGCATCTCCCAGGTGCATCACAGACTTGCCCATCAGGCCCAGCAGGGGCTTGGCTGCACGCACACCCAGCTCACTGCCACCACACTACAGGCATGGGCAAAGGGGAGGGGGACAAGGGTACCACGAAACATGTGGTGTCACTTGGTTGCACCGCAATTCATGTGTGTTTCTGTGGGTGAGTGAAAGGGGGCAGCACGAACACCCAGCTCACTGCCACCACACTGCATGCATTGGCACACGGTGTGTGGGGGGGTGCGTTGGAGAACGGGACATCACGTGGTGTCACTTCAAACTGCGCCGCACTACTGAGCCACCTGCACAAGCCGCTTGTGTGACAAGTCCGGGTCCCTGCCCCGTTTGAGAACCTCCACGCGCGGCCCACACAGCCTCCCACCACATGCGCTCAGGTCTGTAGCTGCGGTGCAGGAAGCCAAAGCCTTTGGCTTGGCTTACTGTTATCCTGACTTGCATATCTGTGTTTTTTTGGGGGGGGGGGGGGGTGCAGGTGAAGGGGGCAGGAAGGCAAGGCGTTGAGGCACATGGGGCCAGGAGGTTGGGGTGAGGTCACTATCAAGTCATATGTGTGTCGAAGGGAGTGAGGTGGAGTGGGTGGCCAGCAGGCAGCTCCGGGGGATCGCCCTCCCCCACCATACTGGTGTGTCCACAAACACAGGTCCCTCAAAACCAAAACCCCCTCAACTTGGTGAGGATGAATAACCCGAATTATCTGTGGCTTTTTTCCTGTGTCAGCACACCCTGTCCCCCCTGCCCCCCCCAAAACAATGACCCACACCTCAAGGCTCACCATGGACTCCATTGCAGTGTGACGGATGCAGCCACAGCGCCTGGCACAACCCCAGACACAGGAGCATCCACAAACACCGGCCCTTAGAGCCAAGGACGTTCTGTACCCCCCTTCCCCCCCCCCCATTACACCATACATAACCATCTTCCTCCTGGCCAGAACCCCACCATCCCCATCTCCCAAGCTCACCATAAACGTGAGGGATGCCGCCACAGCACTGGGCACCCCACCAGACACAGGGGCAGCCACAAACACCGGCCCCTCAGAGCCAGAGACCTTCCAGACAGCCCCCCCCCCCCCATCCCATGTTGAGTAGTGGCAGTGACTGCATGCAGTCTCGTTGTCAGCACACCTTCTTCCTGGGAGCCATACCGCCCCCCCCCCCCTCAAGGCCTTACCCATTAAGCTCACCATTAATGTCAGTGAGCCACAGCACCCGGCACACAGCCAGATACAGGAGCATCCACAAACACTGGCCCTTCAGAACCAGGAACCTTCTGGTACATACCCTCACCCCCACAACCCATCAAAACACACCATACATAAACACACCTTCCTCCTTGCCAGACCCCCCCCCTCTCTCAAGCTCACCATGAACGTAAGGATGCAGCCACAGCACCGGGCACCCCGCCAGATACAGGAGCATCCACAAACACCGGCCCCTCAGATCCAGGGACCTTCCTTGCCCCAGGTGCCAGCAGGGAGTATGTGGCTATGGTGCTGGCCAGCTTCTGTGTGTACGTAGGCAGGATGGTGCTGCTGTCAATGACAAGGGAGGGTTGTAGACCGCCCTCTGCTTTGAGCAAACCTTGAGGCTGCAGCAGCACAAGCAGCAGCAGCAGCAGCAACAACCTATGGTTGGCAGTCTTGTTGACCTTCCCTACTTGTTTCTTGCACAGTCTTGATAACAGGCAAACACTACACGACACTGTTACTGTAGATGGTGGCCACCTTTGCTTCCTCTCGTGCGCTTGCAGCTGCTCCTCACTTGTACTTTGTGTGCGCTGCAACCCTGCACCCTGCCCCTCCAAGTTATAAACACATGCATCGCCCCACCCCCACTCTCCCCTCGTCCGCATATTGTGTCTCCAGTGGCGTGATGCGCACGCGTTGCTCCCCTCCAGCCCTCAAAGCACATGAACATGCCTCTGCCCCCCCTCCCCCCCCCCCTTTTCCACCTCTACCCCCACCCTCGCCCCCAACTTTGTCCGACCAGAACAGGACGCGAATGCATGCCCCCCACTGTTGTGGCGCTACCCTCAGCCAGCCCCCTCTCACCCCTTCGTATGCATCCGCCACGTGTTCCGTTGAGGGCAGCATGCTGATGACAGCAGTCACACCTGATGCCAGCCACACCAGGCACAGGCAGCAGCAGCAGTAGCAGCGGTGGCAACGGCGGCAGCAGCAGCAGTGTCAGCCGCTGCAGGTGACGTGCAACCTACTGAAACGCGCGCAGTAAAGTGCTGCCGCCGTTGCTTGCCCGCAGTTAGGCATCCCAAAACATGCCGTTCGTGTCACTGCCCCCCTACATCCCTCCCCCCCCCCCCCCCGACCCTGCTGTTACACCCGTAGCTCCTGTCAAACATGCAACCCAACACAAGCAGCACCGCACCTGGTGTTGACCCAATCTCCTGTGGGCTGGCTGCTGCCTTGGCCCCCAGCCTTATGAGCTTATCCACTGCTGCTGGGTTGCGGTCAAACACCAACACAGGCAGACCAGCCTTCAGCAGGTTGGCAGCCATGGGACCACCCTGCAAGATACAGGGGGAAATGGTCGTGGGTGGGGTGGGGTGGGGGGGGGGGTGCACAGGCGGCGCCACCGTTCATGGCATGAACGGATATATATGGCATGAACAGAACGCACAAGGAGATGGGAGGCGGGGCAGAGCTGGGGAAGGGGGGGGGGGTCAGGCAAGATAGAGGGAGGGGGGGGGGCAGGGACGTCCACAGAGGGAGCCGTTCACGCAAGGGAGTAGGTTTGAAGGGGGTGGGGAAACCCGCATTGCAGTTGCAAGTGATGTTATAACAATCAGTTGAGGCCCACGTTGTACTCCCGCCAAGCGCTTGCCCGTCTGCCACCGGCATGGCATTTCCCCCTGCCCCCCCCCCCTGCCACCTCTGCTTCTGCTTCCCCTCCCCCCTCATACACCCTCTGCAGGCACAGGGACAACATGCAGCCACCCTGCCCATCTACTTTGATGCCTCACCCCACCCCTGCCAGTACTATTGCAAATCACGCACCATGTTGCCGATTCCTATGAAGCCAATGGTGCCCTGCACAGCGCGGCCATAGACAACACACAAGGAAGGTGGGCAGTCCTAGAACTCCTGAGCCATGACTGTACACTACATGCCTTCTTGCGCAACCGAACGGCATGCAAATTGTAGTGCGCAAGACATGAGGCGGCACAGCACCAGTCATTCAGCTCTTTCCATTCGGAACCATCCAAGCAAGTGCTGAATACGAGTGTTGGGTGGCCCAACGAGACAACTTTCAGTCCAGCAGGCTTTTGGCGGGGCAGATCAGGTTGATAGTGTTCGTAGCACAATGCTGAGCATGTGATCCCACCACTGTACGCGCCTTGTATTGTGGGACCAAGCAGCTGCTGATGGCGCTGTAAATTCAGGCGAAGCAACGAGCCCCAGCTGTGTGTGTGCAGTAAGGCGGAACTCCCCCCCCCCTCCTTGCATGTAGGGAAGTAGCCTCCCCCCCCCCCCCCCCTTGTACGTCTGCAGCAAGGAGCCCCTGTTGCAATGGTGTGACTATACTTGGAGTGAGTGAGATAACACCCCTAGCAAATGTGCACTGCCACTCCCATGGAATTAAATGTCGGGATCTACTCGAAGCACTGTGGTACATGATTGCAGGATGCCTGCTGCACCCTGGACTGATGGACACCCTGATGGACACCCTGACTGGTGTCCCTGCTGCTGCCTGGCTGTACCCTGTCCCACCTGCAGCTCCAAGCTCATGGCCTTCTCGGGCGCTGATGTCGCGAATGAATATTGACCAAGTGCCCTCCGCCATGTCGACGATGCTCTATGTGCTCTGCTCAGCAGCATTCAGCCTTGGACACAGCAGAAGACTGTACAGTGCTTGGGCGCTCACGCGTCGTTCCTGCGTGATAGATCTACTGAGTCAACTACGCACAAGTAACCTGGAGGTTTGATTGCCGTCTGCACTGCGCTTCACGACGTAGTGCTGACTCGGACTTTTGATCTGGTGACTCGGCAGACGCAGTAGGATGTATGGATGTTATCTCATACATATGCGTTGACAGCCACCAGCATAATATTTTGGCACAAGGCGATCTAGCTGGTTCACTGCGATCCACATTTTTAGAGATCACCAAGTGACCTGAGGTTTGAAACATAGGTGTGCACGACCATTGTACGCAGCCCATCAATACAACTTACATCTGGCTATTTATGGTTGGAAACAGTGACGATTGTTGCCGATGCTGCTGGAACAGGGAGGCTTTTTACGTGCCATGGCAGGTGTCATTGGTGCCATTGGCACAGTTCGCTACTGCTGCCCTCCCGCTGGAACCCCCACACCCTCCGGGTACACCTCATCTGCCTCCTTCAGTAAAGCTGACAACCACTGTCAGAGTGCTGCACCAGCCACACAATTCCACTCCCAAAACCCCTAGGGTATGGCACATTTACATCACCCGGTACTTGCCAGATCCAGCTTGACTGCACAGAAGCACGTCGCCGCATCCAGGCCTACACTGTAGGTCTGAGTCCTACACGGTCCTACACTGGGGTGACCCCAGTCATGACGCCACAAATTCAAATGCTCTCAATGGCGGCACAAGGTTGGTGCTGTTGAACAGCCTGGCTGTTCTCGTGGCATGGAGGCGGGCTGGCCGTGAGTCCTACTTTGGCATAGAGGCCCATGACAGAAACATCAGCTTTGTACTGCTCTTCTACGTCAGTCTTACTCTGCCACCCTGCAGCTGTTGCCACTCCCAGCTGCAGACTCTGCCACCACACCTGCTACGGCCGCTGCAGCGGCGGCAGCAGCAGCCAGCGCCTTGCACACAGGCTTGTGCTGGCGCCATGCTGCACGCTGGCAGGCCCTCCCGCAGTAGCGGGCTGTGCGGCAGCCAGCACAGATGCAGCTTCGCCCACCAACCAGCTGAGCCTCTGACCTGCCAGACACGTTGCTGCAGGCCGAGTTGTTGCAGGCATGCGGGATGGCAAAGCATGCCAGCGCATTGCCCGCTGCCTGTAGCTGCTGCTGTGCAGCCTGCAGCACTGCAGTGGCCCCACCGGCGGGGTTGGTACCTTGCAGGCTGTCACTGAGAGCAGCCAGTGCCTCTGCTACTGGTGCCAGCTGTAGCAGCAGGTTCTGCGGCTGATACCCCAGCGCGGTAAGCTGTTGCACAGTGTCTGCTGCTGCCAGCCACTGCACCACACCTGCCAGGCTGGACTGAAGCTGCTGCAGGTTCTGGGCAAGCACTTTGATGTGGTTGGTCCCCTGGGTGTCTTGGCGGCTGCCTGACGACTCATCATCACACTCCAGATTGCCCTGCCAGCGCTGCACCAGCACAGCGCAGGCATAGCAGCAGCGGCCCAGCAGCACCAGCCACGGCAGCGCTCCTGTGCATGCACTGCTGCAAGTAGTGCTGTGACTGGCAAAGGTGCTGGTGCTGCTGCTGGTGCTGCTGGTGCTGCTGGTGCTGCTGCTGCTGGTGGTGCTGCTGCTGCTGCTGCTGCTGCTGCCAGGGTGTGTGCCAGCTGCGGCACTGCCCAGCGCAGCCTTCAGCATGACTGCAACTGTAGCAAAAACCTCTGTGCTGACATCCAGCTGGTCAGCATCACATACGCTGTATCGGTCATACCAGTATCGTTCCATAGGAATGACGGCAATGTTTCCACTGGTGTACGCCTTGAGCCAGCTGCACAACAGGCCAAACAGCTGCAGGGCATCAGGACTGCTCACGTTCCCAGCAGCAACACCTGGTGAAATGTACCCCAGAAGCGAGGCAGCATAACAGACAATCGCGGGCGTCAGCCGCTCGTATATGCTGGTGCTGGGCATTATCCCTGTTGATGCTGCTGCTGCTGCCCCTGCTGCTGCTGCTGCTGAATCTGCTGCTGCTGCTGCTGCTGCTGAATCTGCCAGCCGCACGCAATCCTGCAGCAGCTGGCAGCACCGCGCAGATGAGACAGGCAGTTGTAGGCCTCGTGCCAGGCTGCTTTGCTGCTCCAGGCTGTCAGTTGCAGAGTTCAGCTTTGGTTCTGCTGCTGCAGCAAATGCGTTCCCCAGCACCTTAACCATCTGCTCACATGACCTTAGTAGCATAGCGCCACTGCTGGCACCATCATGCTTCCACAAACCGCGATTGCTGCTGCTGTTGCTGCCTGTGCTGAAGTCCCCCCTCTCCTGCAACCCATGGCACTCCCTGAGCAGCTTATCAAGCAGGGTAGCACTCAGCTGAGCAGCAGCCTCGTTAGCATCCATGAACTGTGCTGAGCCCCCAGCTGCCGGCAACGCTGACTGATGCCCCAGCAGACACCGTATCAGCGACTGCCCGTAGGTGGATGCAGTAGCAGCAGCACGGCACACACCCAAGCAGTTCTCCCGCAAGGTGAGCAGCATACCAGGGGGCATGCTGGACAGCCACTGCAGGCTGGCTGCTGACATCGACACATGCAGGGCTGCCAGCCGGGGGCTTGCGATGCTTCTAGGCTGTAGGTGTTGCTCTCCTGCAGGCCTGACAACAGCAGGTTGTACTGGTGAAACCCACCCAGTATTGTGTTACAGACGGAGTCCAACCCATCTGACCCTGTGTGTGTGCCAGCTGACAGCAGCAAGGCCCCTGCCAACCACAGCCCCACCTCCCTGCTGCACCCCAGCTGCTCCAGCACGCTGCTGTAAGCTGCTGGCATGCAGGGTGCAAGGGCCATCCACTGCTCGTGCGCAATGCTGCCTGCAGCAGGTTGCCTGCTAGCGCCGCCTGCTGCAGCCCCATTGCTACTGGTGCTGCCACTGTCGCTGGCCAAGCCCGTGGCTTGTTGTATGAAGTGTGCCAGCGATATCACGACAGCATACAGGCAGAGAATGTGTGCTGTGGGTTCAGCTTTCATCACTGCTAGAGCTGCCTTGTGCTGGCTGCTGCCGCTGGTGCTGCTGCTGCTGCTGCTGCTGCTGCCACCCCTGCTTCTTTGCTGATAGGCCAGAAGGCCCACCAACAGCGGCTTAGCACCAAGCACAACCCCGCACTGTGTATTCCAAGAGCAATTCAGCCATTTCCACATCCACTCCTGCTGCCCTGTCTTTTCCAGAGCCCTGCCGATGCACTGCACGCTGCTCATGCACAGCTGGAGTGCTGGCACAACACACTGCCGACCAGCTTCACTGTCTGCAAGGAAGGATGGCTGCAGCTGCTGCAAGTCACGCATCAGCGTGAGTAGGTTGTGTGTCTGAGAAGACAGCGTCACCCCCTGCACACCCCCTGTCTGGTCTGATAGGTGGTACTGTATCACTTGCGCCTGGGTGCGCAACTGGCTGGCAAGCTGCTGCAGAAGTCCAGACTGCTCAAGATCTTGCCACAGCATGGCTACCACCCTGCCGCTGCTGCTGCTGCTGCTGTCGAGGGCATTGCTGTGGCTGGCTGCCAGTGGTGGCCGCTTGAGTTCTGTAGCAGCACATCCCACCAGTAGTGCTGCCATGCCCTGTGCTGCTATCGATGCCGCATACTTGTTCAGCGCTAGCAGCTCGCAGCATGCAGCCAGCAACCGGCGCGGCACCTGTAGGGCGTTGCAGTGAAAAGCAGAGAACATTGACTTGCATTGATTGAGTTTTAAAGGTTGCCGACGGTCACAGTGTGACCTAGTTGTGCAATGCACTTAACTGCCGCAGTGCAGCCCGTCAGCACTGGGTCAGCCAGTAGCTGCAGTACCGTAGTGTGGCAACAGTCACTGTCCAGGCTGGTTCTGCCAGGGTACCAACAGAGCATGCAGGAGTGAAGCCTTGCAGGTGTGGAGATTGCCACATCTTTGACAAGAAAACTCTTATAAGTGTGCAGGAAGTCTAGCTAGGGGTGTGTATGTATGAAGTGGGTTTACTATACCCGTGTGCTTACCTTTCTGGCCAGCAGCTGCTCCCACGTGGTGACAGGAGATGCCAGGCCATGCCTCTGCAGGGCAACCATTCTGTCTTGCATCCGGCTCTCCAAACTGTGGGATATGCAGTCAGCGCCGGGTTGTGCGGCAGCATAACATATGATATCATTCATCAACTTGAGGACCCTGTCCCACTCCTCAAGCGCCTGGGCGGTGCTGAGCATTCTGCAGGAAACAGGCGAGGTGCAGCAGGGCGATAAGGGTGGTGTCTGAAATGAAGTTCTTGATTGTGATAGTACTATATAGTATGTATACAATGGCCATGCTGTGGTCAGGCTGTGGCCAGGCTTGTGCTGCTACTGCTACTGTGGCTACTGCAGCACTGCTTCAACTGCAGTTCGTAAACTCTGCAGCGCTCACCTCGGACGGCCGGCAAAAGCAGCTACAATGGGAGAAACTACGTAAGGTGTACAAAGCGCCCGGTGCAGAGGACAAGCAGCGCAGGAAAGAATTCCGGCGCAGCAGCTTTTTGTGCGCAGCAACACGACCGATCCTGCGAGATGCAAATAAGTGTTTGAAACTGTGCAATACTGGTGGGACTGCATCGATCACCCCTTACAAAGAAATCCTGAACCGTCGCACCTCGTAATGATTATGACATGGTCCAAGGCGCACTGCTGCAGACTTTGTTCACTCTATTGGATTATCCTAGGTAAACGTTTGTACTTGTTTGCTTCAAACTCCACCCAGAGGGCCTGCATTCTGCTGCTGGTCCCTGATTTTGTGTCAGTTTCGCCCCCCCCCCCCCTGCCCCCCAACACACACGTCCGGGCAGAATGGGGCTGAGCAAAAGGTCCATTCATATCGTTGCTCGGTCCCACAATCACTTGCCTGAGTACGCTTCAGTTTGATTCAACAACAGATCAGGTTGATTCAACAACAGAACACGGCCGCGGATGCTGCCAGCACCTTTGATGGGTTGCAGCTGCACATGTGAATGCATCCTGCTGTACTCCACCAGCGTCTGTGCATTCCATACGACCCAGTGAGGGCATCTTAGCTGCTGTCGGTGTGTTGGCAGTATCATGCACACTGTGACAGTCCTGCACACGCGGGATCAGTTTGTTTGAACAGTGCCATTGGCAAGCTGCAAATGCACCAAGCTTGCAGCCAGGTCTTGCTTCAGATTCAGGAGCCACCCCGACTGCAGGCTACTCCTGCACACCTAAATGCCTCATTGGTACCATTCACTGATATGTCCTATCCTGTTACCGCAGTCGCCCACGATCGGGAAAGGCTGTAGCACACTGCAGCAATCACACACTATATGCAGCAACATCAAGGATGCACAGCGATGCTTCAGTAGCAATCATTGGTCACGGGGGAAACAAACCGCATGGCATACTCTACAATGGCCCCAGCCACCGGCCAAGATCGCCGTTCCAGGAGATCGGGGGGCAACTGCCACAACATGGAGCTACCCTCCCCTGCCTCAACCCCCATTACATCCCGCAGATATTTGAAACACACTTATTGTCCACACTTTCCAGTGTTGCAATAGCTCCACACATTCATGACTTAGCACCCCGCCAAACCACACCCCCTTCCACCGTCCCAGTCAAACATGAATGCACTGCACACCAACCATGCATACACGTACTAGATTGCCTTGCTACATCACACGCAAAACCACCACAGCGCGCTGACTGCAGCGCTTGTCCTTGCACTCAACCAAAAGCAGACTGGCGGGTGCTGGGCAGCTGCCACAGTGAGCGATGCACACTTGCTGCTCTTGATACTACTGCTACTGCAGAGCAAACCAGTGGCCAGAGAGGTGATTGCCCTGCTTGGGAGAGGCAAGGCTGCACCAAAAGTAGCACAGTCTTGCCTCAGCATCGACTGACTTAGACCGACACAGGGCACATACAGCACACAGCCACACATCAATAGGACAGCAACCAGCCAAAGAAATGACTGTAGCATGCAGCTAGCTTCCCATCCCGACATGTACCTCTCTTCACACCGACCTCAGCAGTATCAATCCGAAATGAGTGAAATGACTGAACACCTGAGCGATTTGCAGACCACTGCACACAGAAGCTGGCGTGGATGTGTGCATATATCCGGCACACTGTCCACCTGACACTCACAAGCCCCACAGTCACACCAGCCACGAGCAGTCGACAACTGCGCAAGAGTGGCCAAACCAAAACACACTGCAGCCATGCCGCTACAAACAGCTCATTGGCAATGCCCCTACTCCAAGGGTGGAACAGCGACAGCTGCATGAAGCATGGAAATGCACTAGGCGATTGACTAAGATGCAGGAAATCCAACGTAGCAGACCATCTTCGAAGTTACGATGAGGCCAACCCTCAACATTCCGCTTCCAAGCCCCTCCCTCACCACAACCAGCCCAAGCAGCACGTGTGCGGTCAGCAAAAACAGTTGCCACAACCAATGCAAGACCTAAAACAACAGCAGGGGGCAGCAAAACACCAGCACACCAACCACAGTTAGACACATGCACCTTCCCACACCCACCCCTCTAGCTGTTGCTGTGCCCAACAAGACTGTGTCAAGTTGTCCCAGCAGTGAACCACTTATACGTACCAGCCACTCATCCTTCCTTCCCTCTTCCCCAAGCCTGTTCAGCCATCCAGCACACCTCATGCCTGCTCGCAATACGCCTCGTACAACTCAAAAATACAGCAACCCAAACCCCATACTGCCTCCCGGACACTGCAGACCAAACGGCAGCCCACCCATACATACCCCATCTCAGAGGCAGCACCGCCTTGAAAACCCTGCACTGTTCCGACACCCTCGCACACCACATGGCACAAGTGCAGTCTGCAGCAGGCCTCAAAATTGCACCACTGTGAGCTGACCTGAAAATGCAGCCCCCTCTCTGCCACGAGATGGCACAATACACAAGATGGCGCAATACACAACAGCAGCATGTGCACCAGTCCACACAGGAATGAAGAGCTGGCCAGCAAGTGCCGCCTGGTGTGTAAGAAAAGCTCGTCACGGCAAATGCTGAGCGCAACACAAGCACAGCCACAGGCTTCGAACAGCAGATCCACTTGCTGCCATGGGCTGTGCGGCTGGGCCAAAGCCATTTGAACAGCACCGCAAGCATAACAACACTACAGCTGCACACACAAAACTGCAAGACCCCAAAACTACTCCACGAGCAGCCAGCTAGCAAGCACTGGTTGGGTACATTATGCGTACAGCAAATCAAGCCACAAGCTGCAACGTACACTGACACGGTGCAACTGCAACACAATAGGCAAAATGGTCGCAGCCGCACATCGCGTAATCGTGGCACATTCACAAGGGGGCATACGCTAGTCAACTCCTGTTCAATTGCTGGTGCAGCATACTGCCGAGACACAATGATGCCACCGCCGACCGGGTATGCGAGGGATCAGAGAAGCACAGTCACATATAACCACAACACCAGACAAACCCAAGACCAACTTACCGGCTGACCGACATCTCAGCACTCTATCCAGTGATGAGCACCACACATATCTGTGGACAGGGATCTGCATGCCAATGAATATCGCACAGGACGCAGGAAGGTCCCATGCAGCAAATCCACCAACACCTTGACCAACCTGCCAGAGGCAGTTGACAGCTGACTACTACCTGGATGTTGCAGGCAGTCCACCAGGCACTCAGACAAGGAAGGCAGCACAGCTGTGTACAAATGAAGCCATAGCGCCCTGTGCACGGCACAGCGCCCAGGTGCGACAGGAGAGCATGTAGCTTTCCAGTCGGGGAAGTGCACACAGGATGGGGAGACGCAGCTTGCAAGCAAAGTACGACCGCACTCCTGATCCAATGCTCAACACCGTACCGACGCACCGACGCACAAGCACCAGTAAGAATGCCACGAGGGAATCACAAACCACAAGATGGGACAGACTCCACACACGGCCTACATGGAAGTGCATAACCGTGTGCACACTGACTCAACATAGCAGCCTTGATGCAGCATCTTCGCTGCTTGAGCACATGCAGTAACATGAAGCAAAATGATGCACACAATCGCCACACAATCGCCGCACAGGCCTCAGACAACCGATACCAGACATACACATATGGTGCATGTCATTGCAACGCCCCTGCAACACACCCGCACGCAAGACACACTCCGCACTTCAGCAATAATCCTGTCGCAAAGGCAAACACCACCACAAACATGGCCGTGTGCACCGACAGGGGTGGCTAGCATCCAAACAGGGCCAGCAATACTACCACATCTCCACACATTCCAGCCTTTGCACACAGCATACTGCCAAATGGCTCACACCACAATCCCCCATCCATTTTCCACCTCACACACCCCCAACAGCTGCACTGCCACGAGCCCACTACAGCACACCAGCCAGCTCACACAGTGGTGTGGTCAGGCACCACAGCACCCCTCATCACCACCAGGATGCCATCCTTAATCACCACCCCCTTGGGCAGCGAGCTGTTGTCACCATTTGTCACTCCCGCCTTGTTGGTCAGGTTGCACCACTTGCCAATGCGGGCATTGGAGTCGATGATCGCCTTCTTGATCTGGGTGTTGGCTCCAACACCCAGGGGGATGGTGCCGGCGGCAAGCTCCGCCTGACGGCCGGCGGCACTGTCCAGGTTGTCTGCACCAAACACGATGGTGTCCTGCGGGAGGGAGAGCAAGGCAACCACAGCAAGATAAGTGTGAGATCAGGAGGTGATATATAGCTTAGAGCTTGACAGGTCAGGAAGCGCTGCATAGTTGTCTGGCGGGGAAAGGCACCGGAGGCCGGCTGCACCTGCCCGGCTCCAATGCTGTCCACTTTGTGGCACCTGCTGAACGCGACAGATGCTGAAACACCGCTGCACTGCTCTGCACTCACTATCCACACAAACAGCAGCACCCCCCCCCTCTCTTGCTGTCCAGCACAGCCTACCTGGATGTAGCAGTGCTTGTCGATGAAGGCACAGCTGCCCAGCACGCTGTTCTTCACCACACTGCCATACTCCACACGGCAGCCGTCACCCAGCAGACTATCTGCAACAGCACAGAAGTGCAGAAGGACAAACCAAATGATCAAATTTGGCACTCCCATGATGACATGTACTGGCAAACCGAAGAGTGCAGTACCCATCATACCCAGCAGTGCGCACAGTGCTTAACAGACCCTGTTTTCACCTGGCTTGCACAGCACGCCACATCACACCAACCAACCTGCATGTGCTGAACAGTCACAACCCACCCACCGACAGCACCTGCAATCCCCCCCCTCACACTCACCTCGCACTATGCAGCCTATCGCTGCAGCCTCTGCAGCCTCTGCAGCCTCTGCAACTCCCCCCCTTCTGCAGACACCATATCACACCCCTCCACCCTACTTCACGCACGCACCTGTCATGATGACCTGGTCTGCGATCTTGGATGGTGGCAGCACTCGTGCCTCACTGTACAATGGGGTCTCACGGTCATCAAACAGCTGCAGCTTGCTCCTCTGCACAACAACAGCAAAAGCAACAACATGTGAAAACCAAAATTATACAGCAGGCATGCCTGGCTCTGTACACATGGCTGGCTGCTACATTGATCCCCAATCTCCAGCCTTTCTAAGCAGCCCTTAACACACCACAGCCATGGTAGCCTGGCGCTGCTGCTGATGGTTGCTGGGCCAGAGCAGTACGCAGTTTCATTTGCCCAGCGCTGGAAGCGAGGATACCCCCCCTCCCCGCTTCCCTCCTTTGCCCACTCACGTCCGATGCCATGGCCATGTTAGCTGCGTAGTAGTCCTTGAGGCTGCCCACATCCTCCCAGTAGCCGTGGAAGGGATAGGCAGCTATGTGCAGCTCACCATGCATCAGAGACAGGATGTCACGGCTGAAGTCGACAGCCTGTGGGGCAGGGAAAGGGCGGCAGAGAACCAGGACAAACATTGTGGTTGATGACAAGCGGCTTTGCTTGTGTGAGTGCTATGTGTTTGTGGTGCTTGTTTTGGAAAAGGGAGGTTATGCGATGACAGCTCCCCATGTCGTTCCAAGCAATTTCACACACCATTTCCCCAGCGCGCACCACTCCCATTATGACGAATCAGGCAACACTGCCCGTGCAAGGCCCTGCCCGTGCAAGGCCCGAATTCCCATCCATTCACACCCCCACAACACACTCTCAAACAGCAGCCGTCTGCACATACCGCCCACCTTTGGGAACCTGTTGCGCAGCAGGTCCTGCAGCACCGATTTTTTGATCACATAGATCCCCATGGAGGCCACAAAGGGCTTGCTCTGTGCCTCATCCTCAGTGTCAACTGCAGCAGGGCAACAGCAGCACGCACTCAGGAACACATACCAGGGCAGTGGTCACAGATTGCCGAGGGCCATGTCAAGTCACGTCCAGTTTCAACGGCCCTTCCAGACCCCTGCCAGATAAGGCACATATACACGGTCACTTTCAGACCAAGCACTATCTTGGTTCTGGACAGCTGCTGCAACATCTCGCTCATCTGGACTGGACGTGCAGGAGCGGTGCACCTGGAGAACAAGTCAAGTTGCTGGTCTGGCAAAAATAGTCAATGCCTCATCCTAACCAGGCAGCACCCAAGGCCACACTTGTGAGCATGCCCTCAGCCCCCTGGCCCCCATACCCCCCCCCCCCCTTGTTGCACTCCACCCACCAAAGCCGTACTCCAGTGTGTCGATGGACATAGTGGCCAACATCTTCTTTTGGGGCTTCTCATGGAACTCCAACACATTCAGGCTCTTGTCAACCTGCAAGCCACAACACAGCACAGCATAACACACATGCACACTGCTGTTGGCATGCAGGCCTGGCACCAAAACACACGCCGCAATTCAACAAAACCCTTATCCATCCACCAGCTCAGGCCTTGGACGCTGCAGAGACCACAACTTGAAAGCTGCAAGTACACCCACAGCTTAGCTCTATGCTGCTGCTGTAAAGCATCATACACTAATTGGCCTCTGTGCTGCTGTACCACCCCAAGCAATGGCAGCAACAACAGTTCCCCACTAAAAGCGGCACATGATCACGCACCGTCAGCACGCCCAGGTGTGTTGCATGGTCCTCGTCCGCAGGTGTGGTGGCGATGGTGACATCCGCCCCCCTCGTGCGGTGGAAGTTGACCAGATCAGTGTAGTCCATGCGGTACCTGCATATGCACACATCAAAAGTGATTACTCTACAGTATAGATCATGCTGCACAGGTACACAGAGCACACCCACACCTGCATTCACCACACCAAGGAGCCACATACAGCTTGGAAACAGGGAGGCGGCACATGCAAACTTTGGGGCATGGTATGAAGCCAGAGCTGGCTACTGTCACCAAGTAAATGCTTCACCTCCATTGACCCCTCTCCCCCCGGTCCACGCAAGTTACCCACCAGTCACACAAATAGGCGGCAGACACTGTCTAGGGCACTCGATCACATACAAGCAAGCAGCCAGCAATTCATTATCGTGTGCCACCAACTCTCACACACAGTCAATCCCTGCACACTTTGGCCCAGCCCATCAGCCCCGCCCCACTTGACGAACCTGAACCCCTTGCAACAGATTCCGAAACGTCAATGGGGCATGGGTCAAGGTTGGGCTAGAAACCATGCTAAGGACTAATGAGACTTGGGACACAGCTGATCCAGCAGCCGCAGTTACTGGGATTCAATCAATCACCCTACAACGAGCAGGCACGACCACGCCCTTGTCAACGGCACAAGGGTCCTCTGAGTGCAGCCCCTGGCCCTGGTGAGGTTGGAACCTGGGACCTATCCTGTCCACCTAACCCTAAACACTGAACCCTAAACCGTTTGTGAAATTGGTATTGGAAATGATCACTGTCACGTCATGACAGCGGGAGCCACAAGAGGGGTAAAGGGCGAAGGGGGCAAGAGAAAGGGTAGTGTCGTAGCTGTATGCTGCCACCAGGTACATGCTTCATCTCCGTTCCCACCCCCGTACCATTGAGCAACTTACCCACCCATAACACAAAGTGGTCAAAGGCGCTGCCTGTCGCACACAACTAGGGTTTCACCAACTTTATTCACTGATCCCAACACAAGAATCAAACCCTCAAAACATCAGCACAATCCACACCCCCAGCTGCATTTCACACACACAAAACCCTACGTGGGATTTGTGAACGCGAAATGGGGCCTGGGTCAAGGTTGGGTTGCAAACCATGATCTGAGAGCTGATCCTGAAGATCAATCAGTCAGTCACTGACCATTCAGGGTGGCATGTGAGGACAACCCTTACTCAGGCCACAAGCTGCTGGGCAACCACGTCATCCCACCACCAGGGACCTGCGTGTGCAGCATTCTGGTCATGATTGCCATGTAATCAAGTACCGCAGCTGAGTGGCATGTGGCAATCACTTGTGGTGACAACACCCCACCCCACCCCAAGCTGACAGCTGCCACCAGATGAATGCTTCACCTCCATTGACCCCCCCCCCCTGAGACACAGACTGGGTCACCGCCTGTCAGACAAACACAGCCAAGGAACAGCCGACATCATGTCCATCTACTGAACCCTATCCCTCCACACGTTCAGCCCAACCCAACCCACAATTCAGCTCCATGTGAAAACAGCAACTCCCACGCTTGAGCAGCTTTGTTCACATGAGGCTTCGTGAAGGTCTGGCTAGAATTCATGCTGTAGAACAACGCCACGGACCCATCGCTGAATAAAGCCTTGGTTGACACAGGGGATGAGGTCCACCCAGCTGCATGCTGCATGGCTGTCCATCCATCCATGTCAACATCAGGGAACTTTGCGTGAAGACTCCAAACCACGATAAGGATGCACTACAGCCGTGTCCACCTCACGACGTTGTGCACCGAAAACACCCAGGGCAAGAGCGAGGAAGAGGGGGGGGGGGGGGTTCAGGGACGCCAAATTGGATTACTGCCACCAAATAAGCCCTTCGACTCCACTGGCAACTGGGGCCCTCCTGCCCTGGCAGCTTGAAACACTGCTGGGAATTCTCTCCCATCTTGAGCCCTAATTGTGACACAGCACAGGCTCAGAAGCCAGACTGCCACAGGGCGCGCATCCAACAGCTATTGGCTGGTGGCACCAAGTGTGCAAGTTGAGACCACCAAGGTAACTGCATACGCTGGGCAGAACTCAACTCGCGCAATTCATGCCCCCATCAACTAGCACCCCTCCAGCCCCCCCCCCCCCATTCCGCCATCGCCATTGCACTGTTTCTAGTGCAACCAAGTACAGCTGATGACTACTGGAGGAGGCTGAATGTACGGTACTTTGAAACACAACCTGAGGACATTTGTAGCGCAAGGACATTTGGCTACTTGACCACACTACAAGGTAAGCAGGTAGAACTGTCACAGACAGTAACATGATGTACCAATGCGCTGCAGGTTGGCTGGAGTTTGCAAGACAGATAATGAGGGTCCTCCCCTCAACTCAGGGAAAGGCAAGCCCCAAGACTGTCACATCACCCCTGCAGACCCACCCATCAGTACAGTACCACTGCAACATGCATACCCATAGCGCTATCGCATCACACATCCGCTCCACTGTACCCTGCACGCTTCAGCCTCCCCCACTCAATGCGCAATTATACCCACTCCCTTTCCAATGCATCCCAACTATCCCCCGGGGTTGACAGAACCACACAGCTGGTCGCCGCTGAGGATGAGCAGGTCTTGGCAGTCACTGTGCTTGAAATCAGTCAGCCTGTCAATAGCCCCTCGCCGCGCATCCTCCCTGTCACATCCACACCCCCCTCCTGCCGGTTTACTCCCTTGCAAAACCCCCAGGACAGCAAACCCTTGCCAAGAGCACCCACCCCCCAACGACACTCCACACCCCCTCCTGCCTTTTTACTCCCTTGCAAAATGCCCAGGACAGCAAACCCTTGCCAAGAAAACAGAACCCCCCCAAAGACACTGCACACCCCCCTTCTGCCGGCATACTCCTTTGCAATATCCCCAGGACAGCAAGCCCTTGCCAAAGAACACAAATGCAATCCCCCCCCCCCCTGAAGGCACTCCAAACACTCACAGCTGGTCGCCGCTGAGGATGAGCACGTCCTCGCAATCGCTGTGCTTGAACTCATTGAGCCTGTCCAGGTAGCGCCTCACAGCATCAGCGGTGCCCTGGAACCAGGCGCGCTTGTCCTCAAGACCGGGAGCCTGAGAGGCTGACAGCGTCTCAACAAAACCCTTGCCATGGCCTGCATGAAAAGGGGCAACACATGTCTCGAGATGAGGGGTCTGGAATGTGCAGCTGCAAGCAATCCCGCATGCAACATGCGAGGGGTCCAAATTGTGCACAGTAAGATTTTCGCAATTGAACCCAGCCCAGAAAGGCTGTCAAAAGAGGCTGACAGCGTCTCAACAAAGCCCTTGCCATGGCCTACTGATGAGCCTTGCCGGGAGGCGGCACATACAGCAATAAATCCCATGGCAACTGCATTGCAATGTCACTGGTGTGACTCAAATGCCAGTGTCAACACACTCACACCCACCTTGGAAGGTGATGCCGTTGAGGAACTGGTATGCGCGTGACAGGTGGCGGTTGAGGCTGGTGGCGTTGTACTGCGTTAGCACGTAGATGTTGCTGATTCCGCTGTGGATGCAGTTGGACACCGGGACGTCGATCAGCCTGAACAGACCTGCAAAGGGCACGGCGGGCTGAGGAGAGCCAATCGCGCAACAGCAGGGCACAGACAGCAACACAGGCAATGCACTTAGCACAGCAGCAAGGAGGAAAGAGTCAGATCGGTGGAAAGCAAGAGGCAGGCCAGACTGTTCTGTACAGACAGCACATACAGACAGGGGGATACCGGAAAACGGGAGGAAATGTACAGACAGCACAGACAGACAAGGGGATACCGGAAAACGGGAGAGGTAATGGGGCACATACGTGTCAGCAGCAGACAGTACTGCACTTAGGGCAGCAACAGTCCTGGCAACAAAACAAGAGGTACAAACTCAGGTGCAGCAAAGACCCTAGCTAACATGCCGCAACCGCCTGCACTTGTTTGTGCGCGGCTTGCCAAACTTGGCAAGGCCACACACTAACTACTGCAGGTAATTGCGGGGATGATGTAGGGCTGTGCATGCATTGGTGCAGAAACTTGTCAGCACTTTCAAGTGCAGGGAAGCACCACCACCCACAGTCAGTGCACAGCACTGCAACCGATAGCTGAATGGAACCAATACACCCTGCCATGCTGTCTGTCCCTGTGACACACTTGCCCCAACAGTGCATGCCACACAGCCACCTGCCCCAGCTGACTGCGATTTGCGGAAACAGCAAAAGCAGGGTTGCACAGCAAATCACGCGGCTATGCAACAAGCCCTCAGCCAAAGACAAACCCTGGCGTGCACAGGTGTAAAACAAGACACAGCACAAGCTGGCTGCAGTGCACCCCAATGTACACTCAACACAGACTTGACGAAGTGCCCCACATAAAATGCTATCAACAACACACAACACCACTTCAAATGCAATGCAGCCTGCACCAGAAAGCGAGTGCCGCCTGCCAGAAAGCGAGTGCTGCTTAGAGGGCCAGTGTGGGGCAGCATACCCTGTGTGCATACCAGTGCAGGGTCATAAGGCTGCTCCAGCTGAACTTCCCTGTACTGCATAACCACGAAAAAGTGCGTCCCACTCTTGCAGCCCTGCCCAAAGAAGCTAAGCAACATCACTGTGCCCAGCTGATCAGAACAACCACGTCAACAAGACCATAGCACTGTCAGACAGAACATAACCCAGTGCAGAACCCAGTTGCCGCAAGTGAAACACTCAATGCCACCTGCCTTGCTGCTCAGTAGGCCAGTGTGGGGCAGCAGATCCTGTATGTGTTCCGGTGCAGGGTCGTGTGGCTGCTCGTGGACACGACACTGTACCGCATCACACACAAAGTGTGCGCCCCACTCCCGCAGCCCTGCTCAAAGCAGCTCTGCAACCAGCCAGGCTGTAGCTGCCTAGAACAATGCGTCGACACATGGTGCCACTGCCAGGCAAAACCTATGCCAGTGCAGAAACCCCACATCTAGTGGGTGCACCAGTTGTTGGCTCCATTACCAACCAACCCCACCAAGCCCACTGCAAAAGCTGCACCATGCTTGGTGGTGTGCTGCGGGCCGCTGGGTGTTAGAAGCATGCAAAGCTGCACCAACCAGGCCAGTGGGCATGGCAGCTGCTCAACAAATACAGTCAGCAACTGTGTGTGGGTCAGCAAACTCAAATGTCAAGCCACCTGACCTGTCAAACACACCCTGTGCATCAGACACATGATCCAGTAACCCCTGACAGCTAGAATGGGTGTTAGCTCAAGTGCAACAAAAGCCCTAAGAGGAACTGAGAGCATCGCCACCTTGGGTGTTGATGGTCGTTGTGTAGGACGTGTACGTAACAGTAACACGTCCCGCAAAACGATCACCAACAACCAGATGCGAGCACTGGTCACTCCACAACCTCCTCTTTTCATGACAAGGTCGGCAGCTACTGCTACCATTACTCCCCTGAACACATGCTGTGTGGTGTTGCTGTTGTACTGCCAACATAAAGATCTACTGGCTCACAACACTCACGGCGGGGGCGCACCCAGGGGGGGGGCTAGGGATTCCCCAGTGCAGGGTTCCTTGGATACCATCAAACCGCACACACCGCTAACAGCAGCATTAGCACAGCCCCATGAAAAAAGGCAATGCTGCGCACGTCTTCCATCCATACATTGTGCAAAACACCCATGCCCATGTTGTCACACATCGCAGTTTGTTAGTGTGCGGCGCATCAACAGTTACTACAAGCGCCAGGCAATCCCTATGTTGCATGACTTGCGCGCCAGCCACTACTATAGGCCCTTCACAACCCATGAGGCGGCCTCAACTGAACATTGCCAGCATTGTGTCCTCACACAGTGCATTGTGTTGTGCTGAAGCCACTGCCCCCCTACTGACCAGCCTGCTATCTGCGCAACTCAGCAAAGCTATGCACTGCCCTGCGGCTGATGAAGCCAGCTAATTTCTGCCTGCATTGGCTGATGTGTCCTGCAGCCCCAGTGCCCACCTCTGCTCGCGTGTGTGTCAACGGCCACAGATCTGCTCCTGGTCCACCACCAAGCACCATGGCTGCAGGACAACAATAGAACAGACAGCAGCAAACAGCAGCAGGAGAAGTTTGTATGAATGCTGCAGGTATGTATGCACTGCGACTTGCAGTCGTATGTGCATTTTGTGGGACTCGGCTCTGTGAGCGTTCGCCCACTGCACTGCAAGTGTAAACGAGTGTCCTGGGTGCATTGCTGCTCTTCATCTAGTGCTTTCCAATTCATCTAGTGCTTTCCAATGCAAAAAAAAACTATTGTCATGTGTACTATGAGAGAGCATGCACATACATGCTGTGGTTGCAATGCATAGCATGGCAGTACGCTGAGTCAGCCGACAGTTGATGCTGCCAGCAATGATCTGAATGGTCCAGCCAACACGCTGAGGCCTCAAATGCTGCTGCATCGTAGTGCTCAGTGCAAAGGTAACATGCAGCGGACAGAAGCAAGGCAGATCGCTGCAGCAAAGATGCCCACAGACACAAACTCACCCACGACCTCCTCAGAGTTCTTGAAGGGTGGCCGAACAGCCTGCTTTGGGCCAGCTGCGGCTTGCTGCTGCACAGTAGCCTGTGTTTGCTGCTGCTGGGTCTGCTGCTGGGGCTTCTGCTGCTGCCTGCAGTGCACAGCAGGTGAATACCACCAACAAGCAGGTCTCCAACATGGGTACCGATCTGGGCACCACCCTGCACGTTGGGCATATCATTCATGTCGACATACTTATGTGGTGGCCTGTTCAGCAGGGTTGCGCGAACAGGGACAGCATGACCGCGCACGGGAGCCATGGCCTTCATCTGGGCTCCTTGGAAACGCTGGCTCACGCCTGATGCAGACATCATGCTGATCATAAACAGACTGAGTTCTTCAAGATGCGAAAGAATGCGTGGAGTGCTGCTGTCCACTTGCTTGTATCGAATCACGTACAAACTCCCGCAGCAAGACGTGCAGACGTGTTTGAGAGATAAGATTGTCGCTGCAGAGAAGCTGAAAGTTGTGAAGCCACTTTTGTGGTTGTGTGTGTCAACCACTCTGACTCATCATTGGCCCGAGACACCAAAGCGCAGCGAATCTGCTGCACAAGCTGCCACTAATAGCGATATTGAATCAATATGACGCTTGATTCAGCTCAGCAGAAGTGGCGGGAACGAAACCGCGGCGGGACACAGGAGGGAAGCGGCCGGGTGTAAGTGGACAATGGCTTGTCAGCTTGTCTGCATCATGAGTTGTGCGCTGCTATCAGGCAGCAGCAGCTGGATAGCATCTTTGGCAGCGCATGGGGACTGTGTCTCAGATCAGATGGGGGATTGTACTTGCTGACTGGTGCAGTATGTTGCTTTTTGCCCCAAACACACAGGACTGATACATGAGTTTTATGCATCATAATGACCGCGAAATGTGTGCTGACCAATGCTCTGCCGCAGCCGCTCCCCCCCCCCCCCCCCCCCCCGCCGCCTCTGTGCAAGGGGGTGAAGTGCATGTGCCAACGTGCTGCCTGGACTCAAGCTGGTCCATTAACATGCATCCATCAACATGCACAGCTGTCGTGCAGCTGTAGCCACAAAACATTCTGCACCCGTTTGATACCAGTGGCTGCTCTGCTACAGCTGCCAGGCAGCGGCCAAGCCAGGCAAAGATGGCACGGGCTGCTGATTTCACGTCACTGCTACCGCAGTGCATGCTTGCCTGCTCAGCCAACTGCAGTGTTACAACTCCAAATCCTCTGCTATCTGCGCCCTCAGGAAACGTGAACAGGACACCAGCGCTGCCAGGTTGCATCAAGGGTGACCGCAGGACATCAACGCGAAAACAACAAACACCTCAAAGGCCTCAGCTACGACTGCTCAGAGTGATGCAGGGCAGCACCAATTGCTCAGTGGCTGCCCACACTGATACTACTTGCATATGCACTAGCAGCAGACAGGACGGGACGCCCAGATGACATGCATCCTTTCCAAGACAAAACATGGAAAGCAACATCTGCACCAGGTCTGCCGGCCAGCAACCACCCAGGCCTGAAAGAATCTTGGGGGTGATCCACTCCAAGCTACACCACATCGCCAGCACGTGCTGTGCATTTTGTAGCAACGCCATTGCTGTTCAAGACTGCAAGAGGCAGCACTGCACTCCCCCTGTCACCCAAGCCGCTGACAGCATCTCGTTGCTGCATGGCCAACTCCAGACCTCCCTTGGGGCTTGCAGGTGAAGCAGGGGTCACAAGGTGGGGGGATGCCGGGGCACCATTGATGGGATCACCCTGCAGCTCCCCTTCTCTGTTCCTGTACAGTGCCCACACACCTGCAAGCAAGGAAAGAAGGGGATGGCCAGTATGTCACGGTAAGGAACGCTGGCCCGGTGAAGATGGTGCAGTTCGCTGTGCTGCAAGCTGGGGTGGCAATGTAAGGGGCACTGCATGGCCACACAGGGGCTGGCTAGCTGCCAACAATGCAGGAAGAAGGTCACCAGCCAGCTGTCGGGGTGAAGCCTCCTGTCTGACGGAGGGCTGACAGCCAAAATGCAGCATAAATTGTGTGCGCAACTGCTTCACAGCTCCAAGTAGATGGCTCTGTTGATTGCTCCAAGCCTATTCAGAACAATGACTTGCGCCTTTGACCCACCTGGTGCGGTCATGCATGTTGTGATGATGGCCATCAGGATCATCATCGTGAACATACGAGTACTCAGGATGCCCTGCAGCACAAGACAGGACGAGACATCAAACCCTGCATTGAGTCTGCCAATGACTGGGACAGGACCCCAATCAGAAGAACCACCCACTCAAAGAGACAGTATCAGGCTACACCGCCATTGCTCCACTCTGCACGCACACAGTCACACGCTGGTAGTACCTGCGCGTCTGGTAGTTCCTCAGCTGCGTCATACTTCCACACAAACGCACATGCAGACCTTCCTGCACCACACACCAATCTGACACCACCTCCAGCACAGCAGAACCTACCATCGTGAGTCCGATGTTCAGTGCGATCACCTCCACCAGGCCCCTGGTGTTCATCAGCAGGCCCAGTGTGACACAGAAGCGCCACTCCCGTTTCGTGACCAGCTTCCCCACAAAGCAGGCAGGGGTGAACTTGGCAAAGCAGGCAATGGCTGTAATGGCCAGGGTGATGGCCCAGTAGCGGCCAGAGTCCAGGGTGCCAATGTTGGTGCGGATGCCGCTGTTGGCGAAAAACAGCGGCAGCAGGAACTCCGCTGCAAGGCAGGCAGACAAGTCATTACCAGCAGCCAGCAGAGGCAATGAAAAATAGCCATTGGATTGTTGACTCATGGGCACAGCGGCAGCGGTGCATTCAGTAGCTTGCAAGGGGCCGGATACAGCACTGCAGCCCTTTCTATATCCCAAGGCCTCTGCCCTTCAGCAGGGAGATCCTGCAGAATGTGAGTCGCTTCAACTGATGAACTGAGCAGCCCCCACTCAGCAAAACCGGCAGCCCAGTCCAATCGCCCCGAGCCTTGACTCACCAACAAGCAGCTCCATGCGCGTGACAAAGCTTTCTGCAAAGCCTTGATCCTTTGGCACAATGAGCCCCATCATGAAGCCCCCAAAGAAGCAATGGATGCCCAGGCCCTCAGTAGTAAAGGCTGAAGCCAGCAGCATGATGAAGATAAACGCCATGTAGTAGGGGCTCGCCTGCTGCTGCTTGCGCACCAGCAACCGATGCAGCATGGCCAGCACAGGGCGCACGATGACGACCATGACCGTGAGGTACGCGGCTGCAAGCAGGGTGGTGTAGAGGCCCAGCAGGGCGCTGCCTGACTTGGCGAAGGAGGAGGCCAGGGCCAGCACACACCAGGCCAAGACGTCATCAATGGCGGCACAGGACAAGGCCTGCAGGGGAGGTGGCAGCCGGGGAAATTGAGGTGAATGAGGGTGGTCAGGCAGTGCAGACTGTGCAGAAAGCAAAATTCGTCCCAAACTCACTTTCGGCATACATGCCTAACACATGCATGCAGCAGGATGTTGACAGCACACAAGTAATGCACGCCTACATCTGCCATCAAAGGCTGCCAGTACGGCGAACTCAAGTGCGCCGCCCCTGCTGATCCCTGCAATGCCTGCACTTGCTTGCACGTTACTCTCCGTACCACAAGACGACCCACCTGCAGGCCGATGGGTGCTGCCAGCAGGCCAGCACTGCTCAGCAGTGAGGCCAGCACAGGGAAGGCTGTGAAGGACATGGCGGCTCCAGTGAACAGCAGGAAGGCCCTGGAACTGGGAGGGGTCCAGTCGGGAGGGGCTCCCTCCTTGTTCACAGACTGTGGGCAAGGTAGAGCACAGCAGGGTACAGTGAATGCGGCAAAGAGCAACACAACAGAGCCCACCACAAGCACAACACAGTGCAGGACAGCCGTGCTCCAAATGGATTCTTGAGCCAAGAAGCAACACAAGTAACATTCAGCACATACAACTCCATTTGGTTTCCACGCACCTCCAGCCACAGGGATGCAGCGCAGCCAACGCCGAAGGGGAAGGCGATGGCGCTGAGTGCGATTGGTGTGCTCTTCTTCCACTGCTTGGACATCAGCCGGTGGTCCAGCTCACAGCCCAGGAGGAACATGAACAGCACCACACCCATGTTGGCAACCACATAGAAGGTGGTGATGCTGTTGTAGGTGGTGCCATCAGCTTGGGGGATCGCGGTGGGCCACACTGTGGCGGTGAACCCTGCAGGCATGCATGCATGCAGGCAGGCAGGCAGGGTGCCGCATGCAGGTCAGGTGAGCGCAGGCAAGCATGTCATGTGTGCAACCGCAGACAGTGCAAGAGGTTGCAGGGCTTGCATCCTCTGGGCCCAAATCCCTCTCAATGATTGTGTGTGCAGTGATTACAGAACCTACTGCAAGACGCAGCTGCTGGCAACCTGGGCTGTGGTTTTGTGCAGTGGAAGTGCCTCATCATAGTGCCAGCAGCAAAGCATCGCCTGACAAACTCCTGCGATCACTGCGTACCAGGGATCTGGCCCAGCACTGACGGGCCCAGCAGGATGCCAGCAACAATCTCTCCGATCACTTGGGGCTGCTTGATGTAGCCAAACAGCTTGCCCAGCACTCGGGTCAAGGTCAGGGTGATGGCCACCTGCAGGCAAAAACGCACATGGTGGTGTTGTGATTGCACGCTGTTGCTGCATCGAGCTGCTAGGCAAACTGACTGACAGATGCCATACGACAGTCTTGACCCAAGGTCAGCAGATAGGGTGCTCTGCTGGGACAATGCACAATCCTTGGACTGCGAGTCTTCGCTCCAACTGACACAGGCCCAACAGGACATGCATGTACATGCACTCCTACCAACACACCTGCATAAAGAATATTAGCAGAGGGTCTGTCTGCACAGGTGCAAACAGTTCGGCCCCCATCTTTGCTGGTCTGCTGAAGGTGGGGCTAGCAGCAGCTGATGCTGTGGTGGTGCTGTAGGAGGTCTTCAGAAACGGCAGCGCAGGGTTCCAAGTAAATCTCAAGAGGGCTTCCTAGTGCCAGCAGCAGCTGTGTGGTAGAAGTTCCTGATGCTGCGGACGTGTCTGCTGGAACGTAGACCCATGGGGGGTAGATGGATGGTGCACGTCAATATTCCTTAGTTGTCGCACTGCCTTGTCGTACCAGCATGCAACATTCTACAAGGAGACGGCAGACCAGGGCACGCTTTGGGCACACAACGCCCGTGTAGGTCAAACTTGCGTCAGGTGGTACCACGTGGGCCCAGGCCAGACATACTGTTGCTCGGCCTGTTCATTGCATGCCTTGGATAAGGTGCTTGGGTCTTTTACTCATCTTGCAGCTGGACATCCAGAAAGCCTCCTTGTTAGGTGTGTTTAGCAGATACCGTGCAACAGCACGCGCCCTGCCAGGCTGGCTTGTACAGGGTCAGATGCAGACCGTAGTTGCCAGCTGATGGAATGTGCGGTGAAATGTTCAGCTTCACTGTTGGAAGATGTGCACATCACCACGACAGAGGCACATCGTCAGCATATGATGCAGCCTGCAAGCTAGGAGACTTCAAGGTAACACATCATGAGCCATTGGCTATTGCGGGCTGACCAGGAAGGTTGCTACATTTCACAATCACACACCACCGAAGCTGCGTACGGCATGCACAACCTATGTAGCAGCTGGCACTGTGTCACCAGAAGACCAACAGGCACAGCTGTAACTGCTACAAATGCATGCACAGCTGCACAGGAGCATACCAGCGCCCTGAATGCAGCCGTACTACTACACATCCCATATATGCAGTGGCAAATGGCTCCAGCTGTGCGTGAGCAGCAGCAGCTGCAGCAGCCACAGCAGCCATAGCAGCAGCACCAGTGGCTGAGGGCTTCTGTTGTCATTCACCTTGGCGCCCTGTTGCCCCCTTCAACTGGAGGGCCAGCCACCCCACAAGCCGCTGCAGCTGCAACTGATGCAGATGCTGCTGCTGCCGCTGCAGCCAGTGCCTTGCACACAGGCTTGTGCTGACGCCATGCCGCACGCTGGCAGACCCTCCCACAGTAGCGTGCTGTGCGGCAGCCAGCACAGATGCAGCTGCGGCCACCCACCAGCTGGGCCTCTGAGGGGCCCCACACGTTGCTGCAGGCTGCGTTGTTGCAGGCATGCGGGATGGCAAAACAGGCCAGCACCCTGCCAGCTGCCTGCAGCTGCGTTTGGGCTTCTTTGAGCATCGCAGCAATGCCGCCCCTGTTGGACGGGTCAGCAGTGTGCAGGTCACGCCACAAGGGCTGCAGTGCATCTGCTGGCCCTACAAGCTGCTCCCGTAAATCCTGCGGCTGATATCCCAGGGCTGTCAGCTGCTGCACGGTGTCTGCTGCTGCCAGCCACTGCACCACACCTGCCAGGCTGGACTGGATCTGCTGTATGATCTGCGCAAGGACAGGAGCGTGCATGATCCACTGGGCGTGCTGCAAGCTGCCAAATGGCTGGCCAGACTCCAGCCTGGTGTGCCAGTTCTGCATCAGCAGTGCAGCACCCCAGCAGCAGCGGCCAAGCAGCACCAGCCATGGCAGCGCTGCTGTGCATGAGCCAGTACCTGCAGTGCTGCTGCTGCTGCTGCTGCTGTTGGCGCCAGTCACAAAACTCCCTGGGGTCAGGGCAATCTGCACCATGGAAGATACTGCTGTGCTGACATTCTGCTGCCCTACGCTGGTGCTAAGTGGCAAACCTGCCAATGTGTTGTCGACGCCGCTGCTGCTGCTGCTGCTGCTGCTGCTGCTGCCGCTGCTGATTTAATACAGCTTGAGCAAGCTGTACAGCAGGCCAAACATTTGCAGAGCTTCAGGACTGCTCACATCCCCACCAGGCGCAACAAGCTCAACCAAGGAACCGCTGACAACCATGGTGCCCAGTAAAGAGTTGACCGGCACCAGCATGCTGCTGATCACATCCTCCATGCTGCTTGAGGTTGCAGCTGCTGCAGCTGCTGCTGCTGCTGTTGCCCCTGCTGCTGTTGCCGCTTTCGCTGTCGCCACCAGGCGCACACAGTCCTGCAGCAGCTTGTAGCACTCAGCATGCGAGACGGGCAGTTGCACCCTGGCGGCAGCAGCACAGCTGCGCAGCTCACCTGCTGCGGCGCTTGCCAGCGTCGAAGCAACGTGGCATGACTCCAAAAGCATGCTGCCACTGCCGCTGCTGGTGCTTGCTGTGCAGCCATCTGTGCTGGGCTCCCTGCAGCGGCACATCCTCAGCAGCTGCTGCAGCACAGTGGCACTCAGCTGCATGACAACCTTGTTTGCAGCCACAAACAAATTCCTGCCCCTTGCTGCTGCTTGCTGCTCAGCAGAGTCTGGCTGCAGGAGTTCCTGCTGCTGCATGACCATCTGCCCGTATGAGCATGCGACATCAGCCACCTCGCACACAGCCTCGCAGTCTTCAAGCGCTGACAGGCTGTCAGGGGGCATGCTGGACATCCACTGGTGGCTAATGGCTGCCAGTGACAGGTGCAGAGCTGCTGACTGTGCAGACCCTTCATACACAGCAAGGTGGCCGCCCGTTGTTGCGCGTACCGTCTCCCCAGAAGCCGGCGATAGTCCGCCAACTCACCCAGCACGGCACAACTGACTGTGCTTAGCCACATAGCCAATGGGCCACTGACATCATCCCTAAGTACGTGCCGTAACGCCAGCCACAGCCCCACCTCCCTGCTGCACCCCAGCTGCTCCAGCATGATGCTGTATGCTGCTGGCATGCTGGGGGCAAGGGCTGCTGGCAGCCAGTCGCACTGCCCGGAGGCGGAGCTCAGCACGCTGTTGCGTGCAGTAGGCTGCTGCCTGTGCTGTTGGCGGCTTGCTGCAGCCCCGCTGCTGCTGCAGCCCCGCTGCTGCTGCTGCTGCTGCTGCTGCTGCTGCCAGAGACTGTGTCACAGCCCTTGGCCTGCAATATGAACTGTGCCAGCATGGGGACTAAAGCATTCAGGCAGCAACATTGCAATGTAGCCTCGGCTTGCAGCACTGCCAACACGTCAGCGTGACTGTCTGCAGAGGTGTTACTACTGCTGCTGACAGCACGAGGGTTGCTAGCAGGGTGCCGGTCAGAGCTGCTAGTGGCACACTTGTCACTTGCTCCTTGGTCATCAAGGGCCTTGAGCGGAGCCATAGCAGCGGGCAGAAAAAAGGTTACCGCACCCCAGCAGCAATCCTCCATCCACTGATGTTGCCCTGAAAGTGCGACTGCTGTGCTGATGTACTGCAGGCTGCTCAGGGCAAGCTGCATGGCCGGCACCAGACACTGCCTCCCTGCTACATGGGCTGTGAGAAAGGGGGGATACAGCCGCTGCATACCATCGACCATATGCAGCAAGTTGTTTGCTGATTTAAACATGCTCTCTGCTGCATCCATCCCAGGGCCTGAGTGCTGGTAGGGTGTGCGTCTTTGAAGGTCTGACTCCGCGCTCAGCTGGCCGGGCAGCTGTTGCAGGAGGCCAGACTGCTGCAGCTGCTCCCAGAACGTGGCTGTCAGCCCGCTGCCACTGCTGCTGCGGCTGTCAGTGCCTGCTGGTAGTGACGGCAGGTTCCTGGTTGCATGCATCAGCAGCAGCCCTGCCATGCGCTGTGCTGGCATGGTCGCTGCATGCTTGTGCGATGCCATGAGCTCAGTGCATGCAGTCAGCACGGCAAGCGGGACCTGCAGGACAGCATGCCAACAAGCAGGGGCACTGTGGTGGTGGATGCTGTGAATGGTAGCTGCGGCTGTGTCGGAGTTGTCCAACCGCTGATGTGATGTGATGTGACGTGACGTGACGTGACATTGCAGTGCTGCGCTGATGCTGTGAAACTACTGCCATGGCATGTGAAGTGCCCACTGAAGTCACACTGGCAGTTTGAACACCATCCATGACAAAGGCAACAACACACCCGCAATGGCCTGTGAGGACGGAAGCAAACCATCCGGTCCTGGGGAAGCTTCATGAGGCTCTTACCTTCTTCTTCAGCAGCTGCTTTCAGGTGGCATGAGGAGATGCCAGTTGCTTTACTAACTCCTGGATAGCCTTGTCAAGCTGGCTTTCCAAATTTGCGGGCAAGCTGTGCTGATTGGGATGTGCTGCAGCATATGCCTTGACCTTTGACAGTAGCTTGGGCAAGCTGTCCCACTCCTTCAGGGCCTGGGCAGTGCTCAACATCATCAAGCAGCAGCGCAGGTCACCTGCATGCAGCAGGTTTGAAGCAGTTGCAGCATGACGTTCGCGCACTTGATGACTGCTGCTGCTGACTCCATGTTTTCAGTGCTGCAGACTGACACATGCCGCAGCAGTGATGCAACCAGCTTTGATTACCTGGTTTGGGGAAGGTGTGACACTTGCAGCTTGATCATGTACCTGTGGGGTGCGCTGCAGGCCGCAAGACAGCAACAGTTGGGTGCGACAATGTGCGTTGCCTCGGCGGATCCGACCCCAGAAGATATCTAAACGTGCGTTCATGCGCTTTGTTTCTGTGAATCTTCTACATTTTCTGTGTCTGTCACATGACGCGATTGAAAACTCGTAACCTCGGGACAGAATACACCGCGGGCGGTTTACAAGCTGCCTTCAACAGGCCTGCACACCGTTTTCTGAACAGTGAGCAAACCAACAGATCATTCCAAATCATCGATGTTGCCTCCAAATCTCGCGTTTGAAGGTTTCGCGCCGCCGCAAAGGGGATGGCAGTCCGCAACAGCAGCAGCAGCACCAGCAGTGGCGATGAGGAAGTGCTGCTAGGTAGTTGAAGCTCTATTTGCATGCACTCAGCAGCTGGCAGGTCAAGCAGTCACTGCTGGTGTGGGTCTCCAAGTACGATTGGTGAATGCAGAGCTGATGTCTTATCACCAGTATACAGCAAGGCATTTGAGATTTTGAAGTGATGATTGCACCCAAGCTTGGGGTCCGTGTCAGGAGACCTCTGCAGCCTGCCGTCTGCACAATGGCAGCAAGTTGGGTGCAACCACCCTGGAGACAACAACGCCTGGGACCCATGTGCCAAAGGCCCAAAGGCCACGTGTACTTCCAACCCTCCAACCTTGCAAAAACGGCGTTGCTGCCCCTTGCATCGTGACCAATGGATTGTGAAGCATTGCTCAATTACCATCACCAATATCATACCAGTCGTTACCCCAAGCCCCACTGGCTTCATTGACACTTTGTTGCCAGTGCCGTGTAGAAGACAGCCACACACAATGTGAACCCTGGGGGCTGACAATCAAGGTCTGGAAGTCGTGTCACACGGCTGCATCACAAGTGCTAGCTAAGCCCTGCCTATACGTGACTAGCTAGTCACCTTGGTGCGGTCAGTGTGTCCAACATGCTGCAGCAGTGACCCGGAAGCCGTTGCTGGCAAAGGCCAGACTCACACCGTGCCTTCGCATTGCTGTGCCACAGCGAACTTTGCTCAGTGATGAGTGGAGCAGTGCGGACTGGAGTCCAAACAAATCCACAAGGAAATCACATCCTTGATGGGCGGTCCTACCTACATTGACTACAATTGCGACCAGGCGCTTGGCCAGCCACCTGGGCCACTGGCTCGAATAGAACCCACTCATGATCAGCTTGAAGCTGGTGCCACTAACAAACCTGCAGAGGACTACTTGCGCCCATCATATCACGGTCATATGCAGTAATGTACAGCATCCAGTTACAGCTGCATCAGCACTTTCTTCAGCAAGCTGATGACCTTGTTGAGGCGTCTTGTCCTGACACGCGCCTCCTCCTCCTTGGCGGCAAGGTCTGCTTGCATGTCTTGCTGCTTCTTAGCTTTGTCAGCCCTGTGCTGGCTGGCAGCCCTGCTCATGGCCGCCTTCTGCTCCTGCGCCACGTTGAAACGACAACATTACAAGTATACAACACAAGGCTTCTTTGCTGTTGCACGTCAGCTGAATGCCAATCATACCAAACCCGCTGTGAAACCAGGCAGGCATGCAGTTCAGGTATGCAGTTCTGGTATGGGATACGACACCTGCCCAACAACACGCAGGCCAAACAGCACACATGCCAAGTTATTTGTGTCCTATAGCCGCTTCAATGCTTGGGTGCCTGATGCACAGGCCTTGCAGTCATAAACGCCCATCGCCCTGCTTGCAATAGCAATGACTAATCTTTTTAGACATCAATTTCGATATGGACTGGACAGGTCCCTTCTGCTGTCTTTTGACTATCAAGACACCTCTGCTCAGTATCCCTCTCACCTCCTGCATATGACTGCCTTGCCTACATGCTGCCAATAGATCCTCAGCATGGCACACCAACTGCTGCCATGTGTGGTCCATCAAGGCCGCTGACGTGATGTTGGCAATCAGGTCATGAACAATCGCCTTCAGTTCGGAAGCCTCGGAGTTGTCTGGGCAAGCAGTGAGAAAGCACATGCAGTATTGTGAGGATACTAAGGTTGCAAGTGCGATTGGCACAGTCACATCCATGACCACAGATCACCCCTCAAATATACTGACCAGATAGAGCAGCCGTATGTAAGCAAGCAGCCAATACCAAGCCATAATTTCACAACAATGTGGCAATGTTGTCAAGCGCCTTGCGTGGCGGTCTCAGGGGTGGCCTTGTGAGAATGCCGGGACTGGTGTGACCCTCATGCTGGCAATGCAGCTTACAGTCAGGCCGCCTGGACACAGCAGCTGATGCTGGCCGCAAGCTGGTACTTACGCTGGGCTTCCAGGTCCTTCAGTGCCTGTTGGCCTGCAGCCTCAAAAGCCTTAATGCCCTGCTCATGATTGGCTCGCTGTGTCTGCAGGACAACAAGACAGGCAAATCAGCCCACGTAATGATACTGGATTGGTTGACTAGTCCGGAATGGGGACAGTCACCTGACAAGGTTGGGCTGCAGTTGCTGTTGGGCTCCCAATAGGTGTGCAGCCATAGTTGTAAGTCAAGCAGCGGTTGGACATACTGCTCGAACAAAGCTGACATGACTTCTACATCCGTCAGTAGGGCAGGATGCTGAGTAACACCATTACAATAACTGACTTGCTGTTCAGTAGCGTTGGATGGCACAGCAGAGAAATCTACTAGATTTGTTGGTGTTGGTGTTGCGATGGCTGCCGCAATTTTAAGGTCGGCATGATGTGTGCACACATGAGTCACTCATGTACTGCATCAACAGATGAGCCAAACAAAAACCGGCAGCGCCCCTAGCGCACCCACCTCCAGCTTGCGCTGCATGCGCTTTGTGTTCAAGCGTTCGGGGATGGCCACCAGGTCGTCAGCAAGCTTCCGCACCTCAGCTGGAGTCATGTCTTCAAAGTCACGTCTGCAGCCGCAGAGCAAGGGTAGGAGCGTCAGGCACTCTGCTGCCACTTCTGGACTACTGCAGTGTGTTCTGTTGTGTCTGAGATACATTACGTAGCTCAGCTTCAAACGATTGCTCCTACTGCAGCAATAGCCACTGTGCTGATGCTGTAGCGGCTGTGTTGACTGCGTCTGTGATTGCTGGTGGGTAATATGTTCAAGTATATCTCGTCCTGAGCATTGGACAGTTCTTGCAAGCACACCACACCAATGCAGCAAAGCACACAGCTGTGGACTGCAGGTAGTGAGCCTGTTGCCGCAACCAGCTACCTGTGGGCCACCAAACCAGATTCCAAATGGCAACTCCGCCGTGGTGCAACAATCGTCCACCAGTCATTCATCTGCGGAGGGTGCCACGCATGTGACGCATGTCCAGCAGCAGCTCGCTGGCCATGGTTGCCGCACTCTGGCTGCGCTGTTTGCCCAGGTCACCAGCGGTCCCATCCTTTGAATCAGCACCATTCTCGCCAGCATCACCGCCAGCAGCAGCATCACCACCACCAGCAGCAGCATCGTTTGCACCAGCAGTCGGTCGCCGCTGCCCCCTGCCACCTGCAGTACACACAATACGACAAGTGCCAGGTTACTGACATGTTGGGTGCTGCTGCTGATGGCACCATGTTGGTCCCTCAGCTGGTGTTCCAGGGTACCACAGCTAGGTCTCTGCCTCCTGCTAGTACCGCCTGAGCCTCGGCTGGCCCGTCATCTACAATGAGTCGACAGCAGGGTGGTAGTACTGTCGCAGACAGTACACTGCATGGTATTCTGGCTTGTCTGCGCTGGTGCATGTGTCTGATCATGGGTTGAGACAGCAGAGAGAGCGGCAGCAGCAGCAGCAGCAGCGGCAAGCGGCTCTGCAGATGTGTGACAGGAGTGACACTTGAACACAACTGACACACAGGAGCACAGCAGCACCATGTGTGGCAATGTAGCACTAGTTCACGCATGGGGGCTTGTTGTACAAGTTTCCATGCGTGAAGCTCAAAGCTCAACCATGTAGCTCCAGCAAATTGTCAGTGTCACTGCACTGCATGGCATGCAGTGCTGACGTGCTGTAGTGCTACTCTGTCCAGCAAAATGCAACTGCTAGACCCTTTCAGGGCAGGGCAGGTCAGCATTTGCAAACCGGTTTGCAAATTGCTGATTGCTACAAGACTGCCGCACTGTGATGCAACATGCAGCATGCCTGTACAAGTACCAGCGTTGCCACCCCCCCCTCTCTTTAGAAATATGGAGGGGAACCGTTCCCCTACAACTTAGACTCTCAATATATTCCCACACCCTCCAGGATGACAAATCAGGATGACAAAGGATTTCAGGGCGGCCTTCACCCTGCCTCACCTGTCACTGCAGCACGTAGAACTTGTATAACTTGATAAAAATCAAAAACACACCTTCCACCTTGTGAGCCATCCCATAACCCGCTGGCGGCCTGATTATGCTGCTACAAGACTTTCAAACACCCGCACAGGCTTACCTACATCCTCGTCTGTGTCATCAGTGGCTGCAGCTGCACCTGGCCTGCCCAGCCCCCGGCCAGTGTGCTGGCCGCTGTGCCTGCCACCCTTGCCACCTGCAGCAGCAGCCTGATCAGTGCTGGCCCCAGCCTCCAGCTCTCCAACGCCTGCAGAGGCCTGCATCTGTTGGCTCCTGGCCCTGCGAGCCTAAACAGACAATGAGGCAAGGCAGCACAGGCAGTCAATGAGCTCTGCATCTTGGCCGCAGCTAAAGAGCGGAAGCTTTGCAGCCAATGTTGTCCTTATTCAGCAACCGTTCCTGGGTGGCCCAAGCTGATAATCAGGGTGAGTGTGATGCAGCATGTGCGTGTGTCATAGAAGGCAGAATGCAACGCAGTTGGCATTCACAGTGTTTCTCATGCCACCACGTGCTAATCCCAAACCCCCACACCCAGCCCCCTTGGAAGTATGCTTGACAGCACTAGTCCCTTCACAAGCAGGTGGACAACATAAACCTGTCAGTTTTTGTCAAACAAAGTGCCACTGATGTTTAGCAGCTGCCGGCCGCCGGCTGGCATGGCATGCTTGAGTTGAATGCTTGAGAAAAGGCTGCACCCCCCCTACTCCCCAGCACACACCAGCTGCATGCTGCTGGTATTGCCACAAGCAGCAGCAGCAGCAGCCCACGGCACGCGACTGACCTGTCGACCACCAGCTGCTCCATCCAGTGCGGCCGCCGCGTCCTCCTCCTCCTTCTCCTCCTCCTCATCTCCTAGGAGCTCATCTGCAGTATTGACTAGAAGGGATGCAGTACTGGATGCCTTGGAGGCCTTCTTGCCCTGTCTGCTGCGACCTGCATGTGCAACCATGAACACTCCAGGGCATCAGCAAGGGAAAAAAAGGCAGCTTCCTCAGTGGGAATAAACGAGCATGGCTGATTGCAGACTATCCATGCATGCCTGGGATTGGAAAGCATGCTTCAAGACACTGCTCACAGTTCAGGGATTGCAGTGTAGGACCCAGGCGGTCATCACCCGTAACACACATGCCGTCCCATTGGCAAGTGCCATGTTTCAACTGCCATGTGCGTCAGTGACTGGACGTTACAATGACACCAAAATCATGATGAATGTCCCAACTGCCATCAACCGATAGTCTTACTGGTTGTCACGCACTGGGAACCCCCGAATGACCCCCCCCCCTATTGCCCTGCTGTTACGCTGCTACTTAAAAAAAAGATAAAGATACAGAGACACCCCCTTGGTCTCTTAACGCCATAGGACTTCTTCCCATTGGCCTCGCGTCCGTTGAGGACGGCTCTTCACACCAACACTCCTGGGGGTCTAGGGCAACGGCACTCGTGGCTACTTGGCAGCAGACCTCTGCACATGGTATGCCGCAGATACTATCTGGTAAGGCCCGCACATCCGAGTGATATCTTGCAACATCACACCTCCAAGAAGGGACAGCAACTCCCGCCTTGAAGGTCTCAACCCTGCTACAGCAATGCTGCTGTGCATGCTTTTGCTCACCGCTCAATCCACCAGCAGCGGCAGCAGCAGCAGCAGCACTAGCTGTGTTGCGGCGCCCTCCCTTGGCCACAGCGCCAGGTGCTGCTGTAAGCTTGCTAGAACAAAGCCTTTTGTGGCCAACAGGCCAACTCCAGCGAAGCCCAAATCTGCAGCAGTGGAGCCAAAGAGGATGTGCATGCAGCCCATTCATGGATGTACAGCAGGCAAACACGACAGTCCAACAGCCTCACTAAGGCAGCATTGTGACCACTCGACTTACTCGCTGGCAATGCTGCTGCTCATGATGATGCTGCACTGATCAGTGCACCACTGAGAGAGCCAGTATGTGCGCAACAGCATGCAGAGCGGCTTGTGCATGGGTTGACATGTTGTGCATCATCGCAGGTTGTCCTGAGGCAGGGTGGGGATGTGTGCCATCTGTGCGCGCCGCAGGTGGCAATCATGCAGTCCTGCTCATCAGAACAGACACCACTAGACTGCAACCACCACTCTTCATGCACGGCTCTTGAGCTTGTGATGTTACCAGTCAGACGGCAGCTGTAATCATGAGCACCACACACAGTCTGTAACACGCATTGGGGTTGCTTGCCCACAACATAGCACAAACCTACCTGTTTCTGGATCACTGTCGTCATCGCCCGCAGCTGCCGCTGCAGCCGCAGCAGCTGCATTGCGCCTCTCATGGTCTTCAGCTGCCCAGTCTGGCGCACGCAACTGCTGCAGGATGGTTCTGCCTAGCTGGGATGGCATAATATGTGGCATAAGCAGCAGCGCAGGATAACACCATGCACGTCAGCAGCTGCGCTGCACCAGGGCGGCTAGCTTTCAAAGATGGCCCCCACCAACCCCATCAGTGGCAACAGCTTGATCCACCGATGCTACACCTGCAGCCACTAACCTCAAGACCTTATGCCAGCCAGTCATGCTTTTGCAAAGTTAGGGGAGCAAACCAGAGGGAAGGATAATTACGACAAAACACTATCAGGTGGTGCAACCCACCAGTTGTAGTCAACAAATATTGCCATACAATGTTTAGCGGGCCAACTTTGGTGGGTGATGCCATTGATGTGTGGCGACTGCATCTACATGTGCCCTCCCCCCCCCCTCCCACACCACTGGCACATGGGGGCACATCCGCAACTGTGCCGCACATGCAATGCACACATGCTGCCATTTAGTGCGTGCAGCATGCTGCACTGCCAGCACACACCTGAAGCATCTGGAATGCTGGCGACGGCTCTTGCTGCGGCAGGTCCTGTGTGCGCTTCTGGCCTGACAGCAGGGCTGATGGCAGCCGCTGGCCTTGCAGGAACAGATCCTGTGACTGCTGCTGGCCTGGCACAGCAGCCTCTGTGAGCCGTTCCTGCAGGCAGAACTGCTGTTCCACTTGCTGCTGCGACTGCTGCTGGTGCTGCTGCACCTGCAGCACGGCCTGATCGGCCTGTGAAACATACATGCAAGGTAACGGGGGAGGCGGAGACAGCAACATGTCAGCCAGGCTGCTGCTCACATGACATCTGCTGGTTGATTGCAGTGTATGTTAGCCATTTCATACAAGTCACTATGTGTGTTCGGAGGGCACTGTGCAATGCCGTGCACTTGCCGTGCACAGCATGCCATGTAGCGGCAGACATGGCACGGGCTTGTCATCATGACCGTCCCAGTGGGTGTACGAATTAGACCCCTGCTGAAATTATACTGCATTGCTGTCTCCATGCATTTCCAGAACATTGCCAAGGCCATACATATATGTAGAGTTAAACCCTTCCATGCTCTCTTGGGGAGTACAGGCTGATGGTGTAGTAACCCCATGCACGCCATGATGTGCCAAGCCTTTGATGTATTGTCATTGTGGCGACGCCCAAGCCAACCGACTAAGCTATCAATGGCAATCAGCACACTATGCGTATGCATAGCTAAACAGTACAGTTGGGGAGAGATTTATGGTGTTGCTTACCCAACTTATGGCCCGGGGTTGGTTCATCACCCATACTGTTCATCGCCAGCATGGTTGACTGTTTGACAATGCAGCAGCATGGCACTGGACAAAGCCACCCACTCTTACCTTCCGTTTGGAACCACACAAGGTCTGCTGCCTGCAACCCCTCAGATCAGCTGCTGTCCCTGCTGCTGCTGCTGCTGCTGCTGCTGCTGTGTGCCGCTGAGCCAGGCTGCCGGCAGTAGCAGCATCAGCAGAGGCCTTTTGCAAGCCATCAGCACACAAACCATCAGTACGAACAGCAGCAGCAGCAGCAGCAGCAGCAGCAGCAGCAACAGCAGCAGCAGCAGCAGCAGCAGCAGCAGCAGCATCCGCATCTTCAAGATCACCACCTCCTGGTCCTGCTGAGGCTGCCAGTGGTGTTGCACTGGCGCCACGCTGCTGCGCTTCAGCAGGCGACTCAGCATCTGCTGCTGCTGCTGCTACCGCTGCTATTGCTGCTGCTGCTGGAGTCGTGGGTAGCAGCACTTGCTGGGGTGATGACCCTGCAGGCCGCCTGTACTGGTCTGCTGCGCTGCCTGCCTGCCGCTGCAGGCATGCTCCTTCTTGCGTGCTGCCTCTGCTGCTGCATTACCGCGCATAGCCTGCATGCCTGAAGCTGGCTGCTGCTGCTTTGCTGCTGGTTGCTGAAGCGACCGGGGCCGGGCGTCAAGAGCCGGCAACACAACCCTATCATCAGCATCAACACCTTCAGCGCCCGAAGCCAGCTGGCGCTGCCTGCCACCACCTGCATGCACACCATGAACAACCCATGCCTTGAGCTAACACGCCCCATCATCAAGACGGCAACTGCCCCAACGAGGGTACGATAGTGGCATAGTGGTGCCAGGCTCAGTGCAGAAAGTGCCTACCTGATGACAATAAAGGTGGATATGAAGTACGGTAGCTGAGATGACGGGTCCAATCAACTGCCCTCTAGGAATGGGTACCAACAGGCACACTGTCATCAGTTAATGATCAAGGGGGCCTGATGGCTGGCATGTTGCCTGGCATCACCACTTTCTGACAAAAACAAAACCCAAGGCCTGTACAACTGGTGACCTGGGAATACCCTTGTTGCTCAAACCACAAATATATCCAGCTTGCTATATAAATGCAAGAAAATCTGAGCCTGCCCCTTCCTCACCGGTAGCATGCTTGTGCCTGTGGTTCTCGCCCAGGGGACGGGGCCTCCAGGAACCCAGTGCAGCCATGTCGATCTACAGGGGCAGCAGGATGCAGCGGCCGTCTCAGTGTTTGGTCTACTGCTGTAGTAGACCAAAGCGACAGCTACTGGCCTCATTTCAGGATGCTGCCACACTCAAAACAGCAATGCCCCAACACGAGAACATCGGCAGGGTGCCTACTGCAGACAGAGTGCACGACACCCGCGATGAGTCGCTGCCACACACCTCAGGTGTTGAAGGCACTGCACCAGCTGCAGCAGCTGCCTGACTGCCAGTCAGCAGCTGCCTTGGCAGCTGCTTTCCATGAGCATTGCTGTGCTTGCTGCCACACTGCAGAGATCCACCCAGCTGTGCAATGCAGCTGGCCGCCACTGTCACCGGTGCTTTCTGGTGCCAACATAGAAGTGGACCCTGAGGGCTGAGTTTTGTGCTTGCTGACATGCCGTTGCTGCCGCAGCTGCATCCCCTCAAGCGTCTGCGGGCACACACAGTTAAACATTTGTGATGAGACAGGGAAAACATCAGAATTTGGCAGCTTGATGCACCACATGCTGCGTACATATCAATGTGGGTCCACTGGATCAGACCCGTTGCAGAGGACGCATCTCTGGGCAGTGTGTTGTTCGACCTTCAAGCTTGTCCCTGCATTGGGATGTGTGCTCTGTCACAGCAGTTCCCTGCGATTGAATAGCTGCATGCACGGCTATGCAAGGAAGGGGGGCAGACACTGCAGTCACACACAAATGTGGGTTGTTCCGATGAATTGTGTGTGGCGGTGGGGGGTGTGCACTCCCTGGACACCTTAGACATGAACACATACATCTACTAGTTCTGACCTTCAACAAGAAGCAGCCCTTCCAAAACCCCGCACCCTTGCTGGCCACGAGCCACCAAGCATGGCTGGCAGAATGCACCCACAGCCAACAAGGGAGGCAGAACAGTGCTCAACCTCAAAACCGTGTGGGTTGGAACTCACTCTCACCTTAGCGGTGTGGCCCACCTTGCCGCTGCCGTCACTGCCACTGCCTGCGCCGGAGCTTGACTGGGCCCGAAGGGGCCGAAGGGTTCGCTGGCCTGATGTGGTGGCAGCCCTGCCGCCCAGCAGGTCAGCCTGAGCCTCCACCTGCTGGCCCTGTGGCTGCAGTTGGTCATCATCCTGCTGCTGGCCACTGGTGCTAGCCTGAGGCTCGCCTGGCGGCGGCAGCTCTTGCTGATGCATGCCATGCATGCCATCATCCTCTGCAACCTGTGGGAGGTTGGAGACGTGCTGTTGCCTCCGCTGCTTCTGCTGCTGGCTGAGGTCCCGCTGCTCCCCCTGCGGCTGCTGCTCCTGCCGCCCCCGCTGCTGCTGCTGCCGCTGCTGCACTTCGTCTGCTCCCCTTGCACCTTGCTGCCGGCCAATGGCCTCAGCCTGCAGCTCGTCTGGCGGCGGCATGCCTTGATGCTGCATGCCCTGCATGCCATCATCCTCTGGAAGCTGTGGGTGCTGGGAACGTGCTGCTGCTTCTGCCGCTGCTGCTTCTGCTTCTGCTGCTCTGACAGCTCGTGCCGCGTCAGCTGCCCTTGCTGCCGCTGCTCAAGCCGCTGCTGCCGTGGCTGCCGTGGCTGCTGCTGCTGCTCCTGGTGCCGCCGCTTCTGCTGCTGCTGCTGCTGCCTCTGCTGCTGCTGATGCTGCTGCTGCTGCTGCTGCTGCTGCTGCTGCTGCTGCTGCTGCTGCTGCTGCTGCTGCTGCTGCTGCTGCTGCCTCAACTGTTGATGCTGCTGCCGCTGCCACTGCTGCATGGCCTCAGGAGCCTGCGGCCACACACAAGCAAGAGAGCGGTGTAGATGGTCAATTTCATCAGCTGAGATTGCTGATTGCGCAAAAATCAGCGTACATGCATGTCAAACACCCAGGAGAATGATTTGACCCTGCAGTGTATGCGGGAGGGGGGTGGGGGGCTGTCATGCCGCAGTGCGCACAGTCGTCAACAGAAAACTGGCTGCATGTTGACCTGTATCATGTGCAAGCAAATGCAAGATCATTGTCAAGCATCATTGAAAGGGCTTTGGCAGGACCAACCATTGTTGAACCTTGACCAAGCCAAGTGGTGAAACCCGAGACCCTTGCTGCAACAGCCCTTCACAGGCCCAGCCTGTAGATTGAAATGGGACACTGACTGGGGCCCTGAGGGGCCCAGCACACATAGATTCTGACCAATATACCCCCCCCCCCCGCCCGCGCAGGCTGACTGCTGTTTTTTTGAGATTGTGAAGACAGAAAGTTTGCTGAGAAAATGTCTGTTGAGTTAGGCCCTGATGTTGAGTCAGCCCTAGTGCCAACCCTGATACCAACCTGCTGGTCATCTGGCTGCAGCAGTACGTCATCCTGCCAGCCAAGGACACCACCATCTTGGCAGTTGAAGCCATCCAGCTGCTGCAGGTCTTGCTGCTGTTGCGCCTGCAGGACATCCTGTGTGGTCTGCATCTGCATGAGCGCCTGTTGCTGCTGCTGCTGCTGGTTGGGCTCCGTAGCCTGCAGCCACACAACAAGAAAGACACGGGTGGGATGTGAAAGTGCAGATGCGTCGGGTTGGCTGCAACATAGACTGTGCACCCTCATCTGAGTGCTCAGTGCGTTGGGGATGTCTACTCCACTGCACTTCATGACACTAGTACCCCAAAGGGAGCCGCTCCCCGCACGTCTTGAACCACCAACAGTCACACTGTACAGTGACATGTCAGCAGGAGGGGATGAGTGGGTTTTCCGCACAGTCCAAATGCAACACATGCCAGCTACAGCACAAGCCCAATGCTGCAACACCCATATGAAGGCAGACCAAGCAGGTGGCCGCTCACACCCCCTCACTTTGCGCTTGCGCTTGTTGGCAGGTGCTGGCTGCTTGTGTGCTTCTGCCGCTGCTGTGCCACCTGCCGCTGCCTGAGGCCCGCCTTGGTCGCCACCAGCACTGCCTTCACACAGCGCCGCTGCAGCAGCTGCCTGTGCTGCTGCTGCTGCTGCCGCTGGGGTTGAAGGATCAGGCAGGGCTCGGCTTGAAGCTGTGCCCTTTAAAGCTGCTGCAGCTGCTGCAATGTTCTGCTGTGCCGTTCGCTTGCCAACACGCTGCTTCTTGTTGGGTGATGGCACTGCTGCTGCATCGCTGCCTGTGTGCTGCTTGTCTGCAGGTGGCTGCTGCTGGGCGGCTGGTGCAGACCGCTTGCGGGAGGGTCGCTGCTGGCTGATGGAAGGCGGCACTGCTGAGCCTGACCCTGCTTTGCCTGCTGCTGGTGCCGCCGCCGCCGCCGCTGCTGCTACTGCTGCTGTTGCCGCTGGTGCTTCTGCTGCTGCTGCTGGTGCTAGTGCTGCTGCTGCTACTGCTGCTGCCGGTGCTGCTGCTGGCGCTTCTGCTGCTAGTGCTGCTGGTGGACCTGCTGCTACTGGTGCTGGTGCTGCTCCTGGCAGTGGTGCCAGTGTGAGACTGAGGCAGTAGCTGCCCTGGTACAGCCTCAGTGACAGCTTGACGATGCTGCGGCCCACATATGCTGACACTGGGTGGGGTTGCTTCTGAATCAAGGTCACCTGCTGTGTTGCTGCATTCAGATACAGCTTGCAGTCTTCCCACTGGGCCAGATGCGCGTCCACAACCCCTGCAGCCCATGCAGCATAGCATGGATGACAGTCAGTGACATTGTAGGGTGATTGCACTGCATGCAAACCTCCAGCATGCAGTGGACTGTGCAGTGCATCTCACGGTGTGCTGCACAAAGCATTGCAATGTCAGTACTTTGCACAGGACATGTAGCTTTCTGATGCGGCACAAACAACTCTCTAGTGTCATATGTGAGTGCAGCTACACTTCTTTATCACACCGTGGGAAAGCATCTTCATGCCTGAAAGTTGCCAACCCCAGATGACACTTGCAGTTGACTGTACCTGCTGCACGTTGCTCCAGAACCCTCACGGTGACCGTCAAAGGCTGCCGTGTCTTGGGGCTCCCATCAGCAGCAGGCAGCTGTGAGCACACCACAATCCTGGGCAGATTGAGGCATACCCTCTCTTGCCTGATGGTCAAAAGCAATGGCTTGTCCTGCAACGCAGTAGTGATCAGCAACATCCATTTCACTGAAAGGGCCCAGTTCTGGCTTGTTTGGCCCCAGCGATCTTCCACACACTACTGGACAGCCAACTAACAGTTGTTGGGCCACAAGTGTTACCCACTACGGCTACAGCTTGCATTACCTGACAGCCTGTGTCATGTAAGATGCAACTGTTGAGCGCTGCATGTTGCATGTGTGCTATCATGCCATGCTGCGTATATGTGCTGATGCTTGTTCTCAAACTCCAATGCTGCAGCAACCTCTGGTCCATCAGCTGTCCCATGCATCTGTTCACCCATGGGGTTTGAAGTGCATGATCGTCTGAAAAGCAGTCGCAGCCGCCTGGATAGTGACTGACCTGCAAGTTCACTTCAGGCACGCTTCCAGCAAAAACCTGCAGCCCCTCACCCTCGCCAGCTCGGTTTATAGAAAAACTTGTTGTCAGGGTGGGCTGGCATGCCGGGGCAGATGTAGAGCCTGAAGTGAGGGGGGTGCAGCACACCTTGGACCTGCAGGAGGCATGAGTACAGCACATGTAAGTGTGGACTTGCAAGCCCGTCATTGCAGGTATGCCCTTGATCAGGAGCCAGTTTGCATTGCAGATGGAGTATCGCATCGTGTGTGCATCGACTGGCAACAAACCAATGCGTATGGGTCTCTTCACCGGAGCCCAACCCTGGCCAGCAGAATGCCAGGGCCTGACAATGTTTGTGATTGCAAAATTTCATGGCAGTGCACAACTTCATGCCCTGCATGCTATGTCCACATGAGCTGCGCTCTTTATTCCATCAAGCCCAAGCTGTGGATTCAGGTCGCCCGGCAAGCACAGTGCATGCTCGAGGTTTAGAGCCCCCCCCCCCCTATGCTGGCGTGGTCTTGCCCATTCTGAGCACTTCGCCAACTATGTTGACTGCAGCCATATGATAGCAAAGCAGACGCATGCATCCAAGTATGAACACCTGCACCCTTGTTCACATTCCTTCTCACCCGTTCTTGCAGGACCAGCTTGTAAGGGACCTCCTTCCCAGAGTAAGGCTTGAGAGCCCCGCCGTGCTGCATTGCTATTTGCACCTGGTTGCCTTCACGCACTCTCAGCGTGGCTGGGAAGGTGCCAATGCTGCCAACTGCCTGCTGCTGCTGTGCTGCATTATGCTCTTGCACGTAAGCCTTGCAGTTCCAGTCTGCAGGCATAACTGCCACTGAGATATTCACTGAGCTGTTCCCCTGAGTCAGCAGACCTGCAATGTTCTTGCACAACTGAAGAGGCATGCCCAGTTTAGGGGATCCAAACAACGCCTCGCAGATCAGCAGATGCGGCGCCCGCTCAGCATGCTGCGCGGCGCCTGCTGCTGCTCCTGCTCCCGCCCCTGCTCCTGCTGCTGGTGGTGGTGGAAGTGCTGCTGCGGCTGCTGCGGCTACTGCAACTGCTGCTGCTGCTACTGCAGGCCCTGCTGTGTCTGTTGCTGCTGATGCACCACCCTGTCCTTGCTGTTGGGCAGCCCGCAACCTTGTCTGCATTTCACGGCAACAGCATGAATTCATCAAAACCTGAGCGTTCAGCAGACGCACCGCATGCACAAGGCTGCAGCCATGGGACACCGACAGCAGAGAGAAGATCAGCAATCCTTGGACATTCCATTCATGATTCCTGCGGCCTTATCAGCTCACTCTGGGACTCCTGCGCACAGGAAACCTTGTTGATTGACCAGTTGAAGACTGAGAACGCTGCCTGGCCGGTGTCATGCTGGTTTCAACAGTACGTGTACTAAGGTATACGGTGCTGCGAGTGAAGAACGCAGTCCTGCAAATAAAGACCACCCGTCCTTCGATTCGCACGATTGTGTGCGACAAGAAAGAAGAGACCCCCAGAGAAAAAGCAAAACTTTGCCCTAAGCCGAAGGCTGTAGGCAAAGTGCTGTTGTCGCTGTGCAGACTGGAATCGATATATATTGCATGCTGCACACGGTCCAGCTGAGAAGAGTGACTAGTCAAAAGCTGGACCGTGTGACCTCTTGGCCAATTGCCTATAGTCCCAGCAATTGGCCTGTCTCATTGTTGAGTTTATCCTGGGTATTTGCGTGTTGACAGAGCTTTCCGCTTCCCCCCCACCCCCCCTGGCATGCAGCGTTGCTGACGCACATGGCACGCACAGTGGAGACCCGGGTGCAAGCCAGGCCGCTCGTGCCCGTTGAGCGCTGGTCCACTGACTTCGTTGTGGACTTGCTGGAGAACTTCGATGCATACATGCGGATGGATATCGCGGCTAGTTCGCAGCGCACGTATGATGCAGCGGTCCGCCGCTACCTGCGGTTCTGTCAGAGGTTGGAAGCCCCCATGTTGCCGGAGCCGACACTGGTTTCGGTTTTCATCGTCGGCTGTGCCCGTGCAAATTATGCGTTGTCTACTATCCGCGTGAGCGTTGCGGCGATCCAGCGTTGGGCTGCCGATGATTATGGCATGCCTGATATCGGTCGCCATCCGTGTGTCGTCCGTGCGATGAAGGTTGCCAGCCGTATGGCTGTGTTGTCGAAACGGCAGAAATTGCCACTGTCCAAGGCTCAGCTTGTGCGGGTGCTGGCTCACCTGGCTCAGGACACATCCTTTATCAACGTGAGGGATGCTGCCCTGTTCCAGGTGGGATGGGCAGGGATGTTTCGGTCGTCTGAGCTGGTTGGTCTGCAATGGGAGCATGTGCACTTCCCTGGGCGCGGTGGTGTGATGCTGTATGTGCCGCAGTCCAAGACTGACCCGGGAGAGGGTGCTTGGGTTATGCTAGCGGCTGGCCAGGGTGCTGTTGACCCAGCTGGTGCCTTGCGCCGTCTGCAGGCGTTGTGTGGTGGGGTCTCTGCTTCTGGGCCTGTGTTCTTGGCTAGGGCTGATGGGGTCAAGCCCTTGTGCAAGACCACAGTCGCTATCCGGCTGCGTAAAGCGCTGGAGCGGGTGGGGGTGGAGCACTGGTCTGCATATGCTGCTCACTCGCTGCGGCGTGGTGGTGCTACACACGCAGCCGCACAGGGTGTGCCCCTCCGCTACATCATGTTGCTAGGCCGCTGGAAGTCAGATGTTGTGCGGGAGTACGTCTACTATACTCCTACACAGGTACTGCACGCCTCTCGGCTCATGTTGGAGTGACGTCCTGTTTGTGCTCTTGGATACCTGGGTGTGGTATTGGTGTGGAGATGGTATTGTACATGTCCAAGGATAGCGATGTAATGAGTATGGCAAGGATTGCTGAGTGAGATGATTGATAGTGTGATACAGAGCTAAGAGAATGCAGTCTGTGACTCTGTTAAGTATCTGTGATGTGTAACAAGCGTCTTCTGACAGTATCCTTACATGCTAGGCTAGTGATCAGTGAGGAAAAGGATGTCAGGAGATTCTGTGACAGTAACGTTTGAATGCGGTGGAAGGAGACTGGTACCCGTACCCGGATCGCATATAACGCATGTAACACCTTCAATGCCTTGATTACCCTCACGTCACCTTGCTAACTTCACTGTATGTGCTGCAACAGCGACAACTGACGCACTGTGTGAGAGTGTGATGTCACGACTGTGTGAGCAGCATGTGGCATCGAGCAAGCGGACGTAGGTTTGCGCCAACTGATGGTGGTCAAAAGGGCTGATGAAAACTGTGACGTACATCAGATCAGATCAAAGCAAAGTTGTGAAGCAGTCTGGGTTCCGTTTGTCAAACACAACAAACATCAGAAAGCTGCGTAAGCTGCGCGAGATGGGGTCCTATTAGTACACTTGCAAGGGTGACTGTTTGCAAGGTCCAGCACAACCCTAAGCCTGGGGTGCCTCAGTGAGGGGGGGGGGCGTGAAAGTTCTGCATATCCCTCGCCCCTTTTCTTCTTGTCAAGACCCTTGTGATTTGTGCGGCTGGACAATGGAGAGGGGGTACTCAGTCTGCCGCACTTAGGCCTGTACTTTCATGACATGTTATAGAACGGCTGACGCCCAGCTGGCGTTAGTGCTGGATCATTTCCCTTCGACTTCATTGATGGATAGAAAGATGCATTGCTGCAGTGTTGCAGCTGTCCATCTGCTGATTTTTGTTGCTGGGACTGAGGGGATTGTCCCGGTGGGTCAAGGGTGATACCTTATAGCATCCCAGCTCCCATGTCGTACAGCACTCCGACCTGAACTTCGGTGGGTTTTGAAGGCCCCCAGGTGTGCCCTGGGGAGTGAGTGGGGCCAGGAGTGCCATCACCTTAGCCCTCGAGCATGCATGAGATGCCGTCCTTACATGATGCGAGGCCAATGGGAGGAATCCTATGGCGTTACAATACAAAGGGGGTGCAATGCATTCTTTCTTTCTTTTTTGCTTGCGTGCTGCTGCTGTCCAGAGGAAGCCCATAGGGTGCTGCTGCTAGCGCCCCTTCAAGGCCCTTCAAGGCCCACAAGGCTTGTCGGGCTAGTTGAATATAGCAATGCAGTTTTGACCACTCACGATCCCACATCAACACCGTAGAAATGGCACTTGTGGTCGATTGCCAATGTCAGTCATGTTGCAATTGCGACTTGCAAGTCAGTTCAAGGTCGGTCGGACAACTGCTGTCTGCAGACCTTGTAACCATCACCACATCCTCATGTTTTCAAGGTGATGACCTGCATAGGAAGAACTTTGGCGAGGGGCCATCCCATCGACCACGGCTAGGACATTCTTATCACCTCTGTTGGCAATGAGATGCTTTCTAGACCCAGGCGCAACGCATGCCCTTGTGCTAGGATCGTACTGTTTACTGCAACATGTGCATGTGCATTCTGGATAGGCCCAGGCGATGTGATGTTCTATGGGGTTGGCAACTACGTGGGTGCTACATGCATCTCGGCCGATAGCTACACGGGCTATGCCTCTATGCTATGCTATGCTATGCCATCTCGTGCACTTAGATAGTACGCTTGGGGATTTTAGGGTTGGTTTTCATCCTCACAAAAGCGTCAGGCTTCTCTGTTTTGATCCTCAGTATGTTGTTCCTTCTGGGTTGTTGTGCTATCTCCGTGATATCAGTGAATGGCTGGCATGAGCTCTTGAGTTTCATAGCTACAGGTGTAACTTTGATTTGATTTGATGCCTAAAACTGTGCGCCTTGTGCGGCTAGCATGGTCCATCTCCATTGGCTGCATGTCACGTGTGCTGTGCCCACCATCGTTGTTTATGGTGCACATGTGTGCATGTCCATCGACGACAAGTGTTGTGCGGTGAGGGTGGGTCCACCCCACTCCCTCACAGTTTGTGTTGTCAATAAGATGGTCTATCTAGGCTGATTGCTACGCGGGCTATGCCTAAAACTGTGCGCCTTGTGCGGTTGACAAGGTTCAACTCCATTGGCTGCACGTCACGTGTGTTGTGCCCTCCATCGTTGTTCATGGTGCGCATGTGTGCATGTCCATTGGCGGCATGAGCTACGTGAAAAGCTTTGGTGGCGTGGTGAGGGTGGGTCCTCCCCCCCCCCCCCCTCCCCCCTCCGTTTTTGCTGTCAATTATGGTGGTTATCAGGCGGACAGCTACGCGGGCTGTGCCTAAAGTTATGCGCCTTGTGCGGCTGGCATGGTTCATCTCCATGCTACATGCAATGTGTTGTGCCCTCCATCGTTGTTCATGGTGCTCATGTGTGCATGTCCTTTGGCGGCATGAGCTACGTGAAAAGCTTTGGTGGCGTGGTGAGGGTGGGTCCTCCCCCCCTCACCTTGCCGTTTTTGCTGGCAATCATGGTGGTTATGGGGCCGATAGCTACGCGGGCAGTGCCCAAAACTGTGCGCCTTATGCGGCTGGCATGGTCCATCTCCATTGGCTACATGTCACATGTGCTGTGCCCACCATTGCTGTTCATGGTGTACATGTGTGCATGTCCATCGGCGACAAGCGTTGTGTGGTGTGGGTGGATCCACCCCCCCCCCCCCGGTCGTTTTTGCTGTCAATAAGGTGGTCTATCTAGGCCAATAGCTACGCGGGCTGTGCCTAAAACTATGCGCCTTGTGCAGCTTGCATGGTCCATCTCCATTGGCTACATGTCACGTGTGCTGTGTCCACCATCGCTGTTCATGGTGCAAATGCGTGCATGTCCATCGACGACAAGTGTTGTGCGGTGAGGGTGGGTCCACCCCACTCCCTCACAGTTTGTGTTGTCAATAAGATGGTCTATCTAGGCTGATTGCTGCGCGGGCTATGCCTAAAACTGTGCGCCTTGTGCGGTTGACATGGTCCAACTCCATTGGCTGCACGTCACGTGTGCTATGCCCACCATCGTTGTTCATGGTGCGCATGTGTGCATGTCCATCGGCCACAAGTGTTGCGTGGTGAGGGTGGGTCCACCCCACACCCCTGCAATTTGTATTGTCAATCAAGGTGGTCTATCTAGGCCGATAGCTACACGGGCTGTGCCTAAAACTGTGCGCCTTGTGCGGCAGGCATGTTCCAACTCCATTGGCTACATGTCATGTGTGCTGTGCCTTCCATTGTTGTTCGTGGATCATGTGTGTGCATGTTCATTGGCGGCATGTGCTTAACAACAATCTTAGGTGGCGTGGTGAGGGTGGGTCCTCCCCCCTCACCTTGCCGTTCTTGCTGGCAATCATGGTGGTTATGGGGCCGATAGCTACGCGGGCAGTGCCCAAAACTGTGCGCCTTATGCGGCTGGCATGGTCCATCTCCATTGGCTACATGTCACATGTGCTGTGCCCACCATTGCTGTTCATGGTGTACATGTGTGCATGTCCATCGGCGACAAGTGTTGTGTGGTGTGGGTGGATCCACCCCACCCCACCCCCCGTCGTTTTTGCTGTCAATAAGGTGGTCTATCTAGGCCAATAGCTACGCGGGCTGTGCCTAAAACTATGCGCCTTGTGCAGCTTGCATGGTCCATCTCCATTGGCTACATGTCACGTGAACTATGCCCACCATCGTTGTTCATGGTGCAAATGTGTGCATGTCCATCGGCCACAAGTGTTGCGTGGTGAGGGTGGGTCCACCCAACACCCCTGCAATTTGTATTGTCAATCAAGGTGGTGTAGTGCAGGGTCACTGCACAGTGTAGGTATGGTGTCAGCCGGGTTCTGGCTGTACCCTACTGTCACCTGGCCCTGGGTGCCTATACCTGCCAGCCTGTGCAGTGCACCTTGATCGGGTGATTGTAGTCAACAACACTGTCTGGTCCACATTCTCGGTTCTGTTTCGTGTTTCGGTTCTGTTGCCATCGTCAAAATTACGTGGCTGCCTTTGTCGCTGTACATCTGTTTGGTCTCTGAGTTCCTTCTAATCGAACACGTGCGTATTATTGGGGGGAACTACGGGAGTGACGCAGCTAGCCCAGTCGCCTCGGCGGGTGCTGCACGTGCCTTCTCCCCCAGCAATCCATTTGCTGCTGCCTCCCCCAACACACCTTCAGGGGAGGTCCAGCAGCAGCAGCAGCAGCAGCAGGGTGTTCCGGCTCACAGCAGTGCGGCCCAGCAGTCGTCCCAGCTGCAGCCACAGCATCCCGCTCCCAGTGCACCAGCAGACAGCGACGACCGCAGCAGCAGCAGCGGCAGCAGGCATCCGGGCATGCTGAAGGAGGCGCGGGAGCTGCTGCCCAAGCTGACCAAAAGCATGACCGTGCCCCAATGGCGGGGTATGGTGGATCAGGCGATGATAGCAGTGCGGGAGATGATGCCCACAGCACGGTTTACAACGCGGGAATTTGCCATCCTGCTGCGTGCCCGAATCGACTCCTCTCTGAACTCGGAGCTGGCAAACCTGTCGGCAGAAGCAACCACCAGCGTCGACAGCCTCTTTGCAGCCCTGTCAGTGCTTCTGCCATCTGATGAGCAGGACCTGCAGCGGCGTCTCGACGACCTGCCACCTCAGAGCACAGAGCAGGCCGAGGTAATCGCAGGTACAATCTACAAGGCATACCAGGGGGCCCGGGTGCCGCTACCTGAGGGGGTTGAGCGCTACCAGCTGTTTGCGCTCAAGTATGCCACCCAGGCAGCCCTGTTCATCCAGCAGGCCCTGAGGACTGTCGCGCCCGGCAAGGCCTTTGGTTGGAACGACTTCCTTGCCATCTGCCGGCAGTACGACTCAGCCCAGCCTCGGCAGCAGCGGTCTGGTCGGCAGCAGTCTGGCCAGCAGCAGCAGCAGTCGGGCCAGCAGCAGCAGTCCGGTCAGCAGTCCGGCCAGCGCCAGTCCGGCCAGCAGTACCAAGCGCCCGGTGGGCGTCAGCAGCAGCAGCAGGGGTCCAGGCACGTGCGCTTTGCGCCTGCCGCCAATGGCACCTCATATGAGGAGGAGCGCAGCTACGGCTCTTCCTCACCAAGACAGCAGGGTGGGAGTAGTTTCCGGGGCGGCCGTGGGGGCCGTTCGGGCTACAACAACAGCAATGGCGGCAGCAGCAGCTCTGCGCCACCTTACAACAGCAACCCCTTTGCCGACACTCCAGGTGACTACGGCGGTCACTATGGGGGCTCGGGACCAACAGCAGGTGGGGTGCGGTACAGCAGCTTCCTGGCAGGGGCAGTGGTGAGGCCCGATTTCGCTCCAGCGGCTGGGTCCACCAGCATCTCGCCCCTGGCAGCGCGCAGCAGCAGCGGTCTGGCCGCTGTTTCAGCCAAGTCCGCGGGGCGCAGTGTGCCTCGTGCAGCAGCCGCTGTCAGCAGGTCTATCTCTGGCGCAGCACTGGGCTCCCTGTTGATGTCAGGCCCACCTCTCAACAGCGCAGCTGGCGTCGGCAGCACAGGCAGTGCCATCAGCAGGTCGGGGCTGTCTGAAATCACACCAGCAGACGAGGACTGCCCCGCCTACAGCAGCAGCGGTGGCAGTGCCCGTTTGTCTGCTGGGCAGTCTACCCACAACAGCAGCAGCAGTAGCAGCGGCCCTTGCGCCGCTGCCCCTTCTTACAGTCCCGCGAGCGGCTCACGTCAGAGGCCTTCTTCAGCCTTGTGCAGGCAATTTCAGCAGCAACACAGGCCCCACTGGCAGCGACAGCAGCAGCTGCCACGTCAGTGCCGCCAGTGCGCAGCCGTAAGCCACGGGCGCTGAGCGTGTGGTGTCGGAGTCACCAAAAGATGCAGCAGCAGCGCCCGCCCCGGACCCTACGTTAGTGCGTCTGCAGCACCAGCTGCGCAACCTCCAGACCCCAATGTCCATGCAGACCCTCATTGCTACGGTCAGCGCTCCTGGTTTGGAGCAACTGCGGGCGGTGCTCACCCAGCTGGGCGAGGTGTTGGGCCTCCCCACTGGCTCATACGTCCCAGTAGCCGCTGGTGTTCTGGGCGCCCTGGCGGCCTCTATACTGCAGACCAGCAGTATCGACGAGGCTCCGGCATCCCCCGTGCAGCACCCCGGCAGCCCTGCAGGTTTGGCTTCAGGCGCCCTGCCTTACAGCAGCCTGGCAGCGGCAGTACGCAGCGATGGCAGTAGCAGCGGCTCTGCGCCCGCTGCTGGTCCCTCTCGCATCAGCAGCAGCAGCAGCAGCAGCCCCCGCGCGTCAGGACCGCCACCTCCTGCCACGCCTTACAAGGATGCAGTGCAGTCGGAGGTGGTCACTGTCCCGTTTACCACACCCATCACGGTGACAGGTGGGGTTCAGGGGCGCCACTTTGGGACGGTTCTCGACATTGGGTGTACTTACTCAATCATGAACAAACCGTGGCTGCGCAAGAACAGCCATGTGTTCTTTTACCCCGGCAGCCCTGTGGAGCTGCTGGCCTTCGAGCCGCCCGCCCCCTCCCTGGGTGTCATGCTGGGCGACACACGCAGCCAGGCGACACACCTGCTGCGCAACGTGCCTCTAGAGCTGGGTGACGGCATCTACAGGGTCAACTTCCTGGTCATGGCGCACTCCATGTTTGACGTGGCGCTTGGGCTTGAGTTTATGGACGCATACGCGGCGCGTGTGTCCACCAAGGCTTACGGGCTGCCCGGCACGGGCCCCCAGCTATACATCCCTACCCCGCGCTCCTTCTGCCGCCGCAGCCTGCAGCAGTCCTGGCCCGCCGGGCAGGCCTTCTACCACAACAAGGTACCGGGCCACTTCACCATCAGCAAGCAGCGTTACAACGCTGTGCAGGTGGCGCCCAGCTCCCTCTCTGCCTAGAGCAGTAGGGTGCCGCTTCAGAGTGTCTTAGTGTTGTTCTCGTCCGTTGTCAATGTCTGTTGTTCATGAGTCTTTTGTGGAGCCCGCCTCCAAGCGTGGCCTGCCCTCTGAGGCAGATGTTGAGGCAGTCATGGCCGCTTTGCAGTTGCAGCGGGAGCGTTATGCTCACCTCACTGATGAGCAGTTTCACCGGCTGCAAGTCTTGTTGTTTGCTTATGTGGATATCTTTTCTGTGGATGGGGCCTCTTTTGGGTGTGTGGCTCGGGATAAAGAGTTCTATCATCGCATCCCAACGGGTGATGCTCGCCCTATTACTCAGCGCCCTTACAAGCTGAGTTATGCACAGGCTGTGTGGCTCAAGGGTGAATTGGATCGGCTGCTCCAGTTGGGGGTCATTCGCCCCAGCAGTAGTCCGTGGATGTCCCCTGTTGTGATTGTGCCCAAGCCGAATGGGAGCTGGCGGTTGTGTGTTGACATGCGCTTGCTCAACAAGTGTACAGAGGCAGACCCCTACCCCCTCCCTACTGTTGAGGAGATGCATGCGGCTATGGGCGGTTGTGCCCTGTGGTCGAAGATGGATTTTGTGAGTGGGTTTTGGCAGGTGGAGATCCATCCTGACGACTGCCACAATTTTGGTCTCACCACCCCTCATGGCAACTTTGAGTTTGTGCGTATGGTTATGGGCATGCAGTCGGCTCCCTCCACGTTTCAGCGTCTCATGGACACCATGCTGGCGGGAGTGGGGCATGCTAAAACGTATATTGACGATACTTTTACCTTTACGCCTGACTTTGACAGTCAGATTGCGGCTCTTGAGCGTGTTTTGAGCGCACCAGGGAGTACAAGCTCACCATGAACCCCCTGAAGTGCAGCTTTTGTGTTGAGGAAGTGGTTTGTTTGGGGCATTTGGTGTCCGCTGAGGGCATCAGTCCTGTGATGGACAAGGTGGCAGCCATTCTTGAGCTGCAGCCCCCTACTAATGCCAAAGCTATGCGTCGGTTTTTGGGCATGATGGAGCAGTACCGGAAGTACATCCCCCGCTATGCTCTCTTGGCGGCTCCTTTGCAGCTTATGTTGCGCCGCAATGTTGCGTATGTGTGGACGGATGAGGCTATTGTGTCTTTTGAGGCTCTGAAGGAAGCTTTGTGCTCGGCCCCCGTGCTGGCCTTGCCCAACTGGGAGCAGCCATTCATCCTCACCACTGATTGGAGCCGTGTGGCTATTGGTGCTGTATTGTCACAGGAGCATCCGGGTACGGGTGAAGAGCACCCCATTGCTTTTGCTTCTCGTGCGCTTACCCCAGCTGAGCGGAACTATGCCGCCACTGAAGGGGAGTGTCTTGCTGTCAAGTGGGGTGTGGATAAGTTTCATTATTATCTGCATGGCCGCCACTGGCAGTTGCGCACTGACCACAAGGCCCTTGAGTGGCTCAATACTGCTAGATTCACCAACTCCAAGCTGGAGCGGTGGGCTATGCAGTTGCAGGAGTATGATTTCGATGTTGAGTATATCCAGGGTTCTACTAATGTGGGGCTGATTATTTGTCCCCTGCCTCTGAAGCCCCCTTGAGCGGGAGGATGGCACGCGTGAGTCTGTGGTGTGTGGTGTGGCTGGTGGTGTGGTGCCCTGCAGTTCTGCTTGGCCTGCCGAGGCCGCTAAGCAGGCAGACTTTGATTCTGTGGTTTGTGATGTATGCCAAGACCCAGGGGGTTTGATAACATGGCCATTTGTCTGGTTGCAATCGCTGCCTGCACCTGCGTGTGTTATGCCTCCCAGTCCACAGTCCCCACCGGTGAGTGGTACTGCCCCGGTTGTGACCCGCTGTTTGGCAATCTGGAGGAGTTGTTTGATGCTGCGCCCATCTTGCAGTACACAAGCTGTGACCCCTACTGCAATGAGGTTTTGCTTTCCTTTGTGCGCAGTGGTTATGATGAGGTTTTCTTGGAGGGTTTGCCTTCCCGCACAGCGCGTATTGTGCGCCACAGGGCGGCTTCTTTGCGCCCTCACCTTCGATTGGATGGTTGGTTGATGGTCATGCGGCATGGCACGTCTGGTGTCCCGCAGTGTCTCACTTGCCCACCTTTGTCTTACCGCTGGGACATCATTCGCTGTTGCATGATGCCCTTGGCCATGCTGGTACCC
>VIIQ02000745.1:0-13217 GCA_007449985.2 Desmodesmus armatus
TGGGACACCGACAGCAGAGAGAAGGATCAGCAATCCTGGACACATTCCATTCATGATTCCTGCGGCCTTATCAGCTCACTCTGGACTCCTGCGCACAGGAAACCTTGTTGATTGACCAGTTGAAGACTGAGAACGCTGCCTGGCCGGTGTCATGCTGGTTTCAACAGTACGTGTACTAAGGTATACGGTGCTGCGAGTGAAGAACGCAGTCCTGCAAATACAGACCACCCGTCCTTCGATTCGCACGATTGTGTGCGACAAGAAAGAAGAGACCCCCAGAGAAAAAGCAAAACTTTGCCCTAAGCCGAAGGCTGTAGGCAAAGTGCTGTTGTCGCTGTGCAGACTGGAATCGATATATATTGCATGCTGCACACGGTCCAGCTGAGAAGAGTGACTAGTCAAAAGCTGGACCGTGTGACCTCTTGGCCAATTGCCTATAGTCCCAGCAATTGGCCTGTCTCATTGTTGAGTTTATCCTGGGTATTTGCGTGTTGACAGAGCTTTCCGCTTCCCCCCCACCCCCCCTGGCATGCAGCGTTGCTGACGCACATGGCACGCACAGTGGAGACCCGGGTGCAAGCCAGGCCGCTCGTGCCCGTTGAGCGCTGGTCCACTGACTTCGTTGTGGACTTGCTGGAGAACTTCGATGCATACATGCGGATGGATATCGCGGCTAGTTCGCAGCGCACGTATGATGCAGCGGTCCGCCGCTACCTGCGGTTCTGTCAGAGGTTGGAAGCCCCCATGTTGCCGGAGCCGACACTGGTTTCGGTTTTCATCGTCGGCTGTGCCCGTGCAAATTATGCGTTGTCTACTATCCGCGTGAGCGTTGCGGCGATCCAGCGTTGGGCTGCCGATGATTATGGCATGCCTGATATCGGTCGCCATCCGTGTGTCGTCCGTGCGATGAAGGTTGCCAGCCGTATGGCTGTGTTGTCGAAACGGCAGAAATTGCCACTGTCCAAGGCTCAGCTTGTGCGGGTGCTGGCTCACCTGGCTCAGGACACATCCTTTATCAACGTGAGGGATGCTGCCCTGTTCCAGGTGGGATGGGCAGGGATGTTTCGGTCGTCTGAGCTGGTTGGTCTGCAATGGGAGCATGTGCACTTCCCTGGGCGCGGTGGTGTGATGCTGTATGTGCCGCAGTCCAAGACTGACCCGGGAGAGGGTGCTTGGGTTATGCTAGCGGCTGGCCAGGGTGCTGTTGACCCAGCTGGTGCCTTGCGCCGTCTGCAGGCGTTGTGTGGTGGGGTCTCTGCTTCTGGGCCTGTGTTCTTGGCTAGGGCTGATGGGGTCAAGCCCTTGTGCAAGACCACAGTCGCTATCCGGCTGCGTAAAGCGCTGGAGCGGGTGGGGGTGGAGCACTGGTCTGCATATGCTGCTCACTCGCTGCGGCGTGGTGGTGCTACACACGCAGCCGCACAGGGTGTGCCCCTCCGCTACATCATGTTGCTAGGCCGCTGGAAGTCAGATGTTGTGCGGGAGTACGTCTACTATACTCCTACACAGGTACTGCACGCCTCTCGGCTCATGTTGGAGTGACGTCCTGTTTGTGCTCTTGGATACCTGGGTGTGGTATTGGTGTGGAGATGGTATTGTACATGTCCAAGGATAGCGATGTAATGAGTATGGCAAGGATTGCTGAGTGAGATGATTGATAGTGTGATACAGAGCTAAGAGAATGCAGTCTGTGACTCTGTTAAGTATCTGTGATGTGTAACAAGCGTCTTCTGACAGTATCCTTACATGCTAGGCTAGTGATCAGTGAGGAAAAGGATGTCAGGAGATTCTGTGACAGTAACGTTTGAATGCGGTGGAAGGAGACTGGTACCCGTACCCGGATCGCATATAACGCATGTAACACCTTCAATGCCTTGATTACCCTCACGTCACCTTGCTAACTTCACTGTATGTGCTGCAACAGCGACAACTGACGCACTGTGTGAGAGTGTGATGTCACGACTGTGTGAGCAGCATGTGGCATCGAGCAAGCGGACGTAGGTTTGCGCCAACTGATGGTGGTCAAAAGGGCTGATGAAAACTGTGACGTACATCAGATCAGATCAAAGCAAAGTTGTGAAGCAGTCTGGGTTCCGTTTGTCAAACACAACAAACATCAGAAAGCTGCGTAAGCTGCGCGAGATGGGGTCCTATTAGTACACTTGCAAGGGTGACTGTTTGCAAGGTCCAGCACAACCCTAAGCCTGGGGTGCCTCAGTGAGGGGGGGGGGCGTGAAAGTTCTGCATATCCCTCGCCCCTTTTCTTCTTGTCAAGACCCTTGTGATTTGTGCGGCTGGACAATGGAGAGGGGGTACTCAGTCTGCCGCACTTAGGCCTGTACTTTCATGACATGTTATAGAACGGCTGACGCCCAGCTGGCGTTAGTGCTGGATCATTTCCCTTCGACTTCATTGATGGATAGAAAGATGCATTGCTGCAGTGTTGCAGCTGTCCATCTGCTGATTTTTGTTGCTGGGACTGAGGGGATTGTCCCGGTGGGTCAAGGGTGATACCTTATAGCATCCCAGCTCCCATGTCGTACAGCACTCCGACCTGAACTTCGGTGGGTTTTGAAGGCCCCCAGGTGTGCCCTGGGGAGTGAGTGGGGCCAGGAGTGCCATCACCTTAGCCCTCGAGCATGCATGAGATGCCGTCCTTACATGATGCGAGGCCAATGGGAGGAATCCTATGGCGTTACAATACAAAGGGGGTGCAATGCATTCTTTCTTTCTTTTTGCTTGCGTGCTGCTGCTGTCCAGAGGAAGCCCATAGGGTGCTGCTGCTAGCGCCCCTTCAAGGCCCTTCAAGGCCCACAAGGCTTGTCGGGCTAGTTGAATATAGCAATGCAGTTTTGACCACTCACGATCCCACATCAACACCGTAGAAATGGCACTTGTGGTCGATTGCCAATGTCAGTCATGTTGCAATTGCGACTTGCAAGTCAGTTCAAGGTCGGTCGGACAACTGCTGTCTGCAGACCTTGTAACCATCACCACATCCTCATGTTTTCAAGGTGATGACCTGCATAGGAAGAACTTTGGCGAGGGGCCATCCCATCGACCACGGCTAGGACATTCTTATCACCTCTGTTGGCAATGAGATGCTTTCTAGACCCAGGCGCAACGCATGCCCTTGTGCTAGGATCGTACTGTTTACTGCAACATGTGCATGTGCATTCTGGATAGGCCCAGGCGATGTGATGTTCTATGGGGTTGGCAACTACGTGGGTGCTACATGCATCTCGGCCGATAGCTACACGGGCTATGCCTCTATGCTATGCTATGCTATGCCATCTCGTGCACTTAGATAGTACGCTTGGGGATTTTAGGGTTGGTTTTCATCCTCACAAAAGCGTCAGGCTTCTCTGTTTTGATCCTCAGTATGTTGTTCCTTCTGGGTTGTTGTGCTATCTCCGTGATATCAGTGAATGGCTGGCATGAGCTCTTGAGTTTCATAGCTACAGGTGTAACTTTGATTTGATTTGATGCCTAAAACTGTGCGCCTTGTGCGGCTAGCATGGTCCATCTCCATTGGCTGCATGTCACGTGTGCTGTGCCCACCATCGTTGTTTATGGTGCACATGTGTGCATGTCCATCGACGACAAGTGTTGTGCGGTGAGGGTGGGTCCACCCCACTCCCTCACAGTTTGTGTTGTCAATAAGATGGTCTATCTAGGCTGATTGCTACGCGGGCTATGCCTAAAACTGTGCGCCTTGTGCGGTTGACAAGGTTCAACTCCATTGGCTGCACGTCACGTGTGTTGTGCCCTCCATCGTTGTTCATGGTGCGCATGTGTGCATGTCCATTGGCGGCATGAGCTACGTGAAAAGCTTTGGTGGCGTGGTGAGGGTGGGTCCTCCCCCCCCCCCCCCTCCCCCCTCCGTTTTTGCTGTCAATTATGGTGGTTATCAGGCGGACAGCTACGCGGGCTGTGCCTAAAGTTATGCGCCTTGTGCGGCTGGCATGGTTCATCTCCATGCTACATGCAATGTGTTGTGCCCTCCATCGTTGTTCATGGTGCTCATGTGTGCATGTCCTTTGGCGGCATGAGCTACGTGAAAAGCTTTGGTGGCGTGGTGAGGGTGGGTCCTCCCCCCCTCACCTTGCCGTTTTTGCTGGCAATCATGGTGGTTATGGGGCCGATAGCTACGCGGGCAGTGCCCAAAACTGTGCGCCTTATGCGGCTGGCATGGTCCATCTCCATTGGCTACATGTCACATGTGCTGTGCCCACCATTGCTGTTCATGGTGTACATGTGTGCATGTCCATCGGCGACAAGCGTTGTGTGGTGTGGGTGGATCCACCCCCCCCCCCCCGGTCGTTTTTGCTGTCAATAAGGTGGTCTATCTAGGCCAATAGCTACGCGGGCTGTGCCTAAAACTATGCGCCTTGTGCAGCTTGCATGGTCCATCTCCATTGGCTACATGTCACGTGTGCTGTGTCCACCATCGCTGTTCATGGTGCAAATGCGTGCATGTCCATCGACGACAAGTGTTGTGCGGTGAGGGTGGGTCCACCCCACTCCCTCACAGTTTGTGTTGTCAATAAGATGGTCTATCTAGGCTGATTGCTGCGCGGGCTATGCCTAAAACTGTGCGCCTTGTGCGGTTGACATGGTCCAACTCCATTGGCTGCACGTCACGTGTGCTATGCCCACCATCGTTGTTCATGGTGCGCATGTGTGCATGTCCATCGGCCACAAGTGTTGCGTGGTGAGGGTGGGTCCACCCCACACCCCTGCAATTTGTATTGTCAATCAAGGTGGTCTATCTAGGCCGATAGCTACACGGGCTGTGCCTAAAACTGTGCGCCTTGTGCGGCAGGCATGTTCCAACTCCATTGGCTACATGTCATGTGTGCTGTGCCTTCCATTGTTGTTCGTGGATCATGTGTGTGCATGTTCATTGGCGGCATGTGCTTAACAACAATCTTAGGTGGCGTGGTGAGGGTGGGTCCTCCCCCCTCACCTTGCCGTTCTTGCTGGCAATCATGGTGGTTATGGGGCCGATAGCTACGCGGGCAGTGCCCAAAACTGTGCGCCTTATGCGGCTGGCATGGTCCATCTCCATTGGCTACATGTCACATGTGCTGTGCCCACCATTGCTGTTCATGGTGTACATGTGTGCATGTCCATCGGCGACAAGTGTTGTGTGGTGTGGGTGGATCCACCCCACCCCACCCCCCGTCGTTTTTGCTGTCAATAAGGTGGTCTATCTAGGCCAATAGCTACGCGGGCTGTGCCTAAAACTATGCGCCTTGTGCAGCTTGCATGGTCCATCTCCATTGGCTACATGTCACGTGAACTATGCCCACCATCGTTGTTCATGGTGCAAATGTGTGCATGTCCATCGGCCACAAGTGTTGCGTGGTGAGGGTGGGTCCACCCAACACCCCTGCAATTTGTATTGTCAATCAAGGTGGTGTAGTGCAGGGTCACTGCACAGTGTAGGTATGGTGTCAGCCGGGTTCTGGCTGTACCCTACTGTCACCTGGCCCTGGGTGCCTATACCTGCCAGCCTGTGCAGTGCACCTTGATCGGGTGATTGTAGTCAACAACACTGTCTGGTCCACATTCTCGGTTCTGTTTCGTGTTTCGGTTCTGTTGCCATCGTCAAAATTACGTGGCTGCCTTTGTCGCTGTACATCTGTTTGGTCTCTGAGTTCCTTCTAATCGAACACGTGCGTATTATTGGGGGGAACTACGGGAGTGACGCAGCTAGCCCAGTCGCCTCGGCGGGTGCTGCACGTGCCTTCTCCCCCAGCAATCCATTTGCTGCTGCCTCCCCCAACACACCTTCAGGGGAGGTCCAGCAGCAGCAGCAGCAGCAGCAGGGTGTTCCGGCTCACAGCAGTGCGGCCCAGCAGTCGTCCCAGCTGCAGCCACAGCATCCCGCTCCCAGTGCACCAGCAGACAGCGACGACCGCAGCAGCAGCAGCGGCAGCAGGCATCCGGGCATGCTGAAGGAGGCGCGGGAGCTGCTGCCCAAGCTGACCAAAAGCATGACCGTGCCCCAATGGCGGGGTATGGTGGATCAGGCGATGATAGCAGTGCGGGAGATGATGCCCACAGCACGGTTTACAACGCGGGAATTTGCCATCCTGCTGCGTGCCCGAATCGACTCCTCTCTGAACTCGGAGCTGGCAAACCTGTCGGCAGAAGCAACCACCAGCGTCGACAGCCTCTTTGCAGCCCTGTCAGTGCTTCTGCCATCTGATGAGCAGGACCTGCAGCGGCGTCTCGACGACCTGCCACCTCAGAGCACAGAGCAGGCCGAGGTAATCGCAGGTACAATCTACAAGGCATACCAGGGGGCCCGGGTGCCGCTACCTGAGGGGGTTGAGCGCTACCAGCTGTTTGCGCTCAAGTATGCCACCCAGGCAGCCCTGTTCATCCAGCAGGCCCTGAGGACTGTCGCGCCCGGCAAGGCCTTTGGTTGGAACGACTTCCTTGCCATCTGCCGGCAGTACGACTCAGCCCAGCCTCGGCAGCAGCGGTCTGGTCGGCAGCAGTCTGGCCAGCAGCAGCAGCAGTCGGGCCAGCAGCAGCAGTCCGGTCAGCAGTCCGGCCAGCGCCAGTCCGGCCAGCAGTACCAAGCGCCCGGTGGGCGTCAGCAGCAGCAGCAGGGGTCCAGGCACGTGCGCTTTGCGCCTGCCGCCAATGGCACCTCATATGAGGAGGAGCGCAGCTACGGCTCTTCCTCACCAAGACAGCAGGGTGGGAGTAGTTTCCGGGGCGGCCGTGGGGGCCGTTCGGGCTACAACAACAGCAATGGCGGCAGCAGCAGCTCTGCGCCACCTTACAACAGCAACCCCTTTGCCGACACTCCAGGTGACTACGGCGGTCACTATGGGGGCTCGGGACCAACAGCAGGTGGGGTGCGGTACAGCAGCTTCCTGGCAGGGGCAGTGGTGAGGCCCGATTTCGCTCCAGCGGCTGGGTCCACCAGCATCTCGCCCCTGGCAGCGCGCAGCAGCAGCGGTCTGGCCGCTGTTTCAGCCAAGTCCGCGGGGCGCAGTGTGCCTCGTGCAGCAGCCGCTGTCAGCAGGTCTATCTCTGGCGCAGCACTGGGCTCCCTGTTGATGTCAGGCCCACCTCTCAACAGCGCAGCTGGCGTCGGCAGCACAGGCAGTGCCATCAGCAGGTCGGGGCTGTCTGAAATCACACCAGCAGACGAGGACTGCCCCGCCTACAGCAGCAGCGGTGGCAGTGCCCGTTTGTCTGCTGGGCAGTCTACCCACAACAGCAGCAGCAGTAGCAGCGGCCCTTGCGCCGCTGCCCCTTCTTACAGTCCCGGCGAGCGGCTCACGTCAGAGGCCTTCTTCAGCCTTGTGCAGGCAATTTCAGCAGCAACACAGGCCCCACTGGCAGCGACAGCAGCAGCTGCCACGTCAGTGCCGCCAGTGCGCAGCCGTAAGCCACGGGGCGCTGAGCGTGTGGTGTCGGAGTCACCAAAAGATGCAGCAGCAGCGCCCGCCCCGGACCCTACGTTAGTGCGTCTGCAGCACCAGCTGCGCAACCTCCAGACCCCAATGTCCATGCAGACCCTCATTGCTACGGTCAGCGCTCCTGGTTTGGAGCAACTGCGGGCGGTGCTCACCCAGCTGGGCGAGGTGTTGGGCCTCCCCACTGGCTCATACGTCCCAGTAGCCGCTGGTGTTCTGGGCGCCCTGGCGGCCTCTATACTGCAGACCAGCAGTATCGACGAGGCTCCGGCATCCCCCGTGCAGCACCCCGGCAGCCCTGCAGGTTTGGCTTCAGGCGCCCTGCCTTACAGCAGCCTGGCAGCGGCAGTACGCAGCGATGGCAGTAGCAGCGGCTCTGCGCCCGCTGCTGGTCCCTCTCGCATCAGCAGCAGCAGCAGCAGCAGCCCCCGCGCGTCAGGACCGCCACCTCCTGCCACGCCTTACAAGGATGCAGTGCAGTCGGAGGTGGTCACTGTCCCGTTTACCACACCCATCACGGTGACAGGTGGGGTTCAGGGGCGCCACTTTGGGACGGTTCTCGACATTGGGTGTACTTACTCAATCATGAACAAACCGTGGCTGCGCAAGAACAGCCATGTGTTCTTTTACCCCGGCAGCCCTGTGGAGCTGCTGGCCTTCGAGCCGCCCGCCCCCTCCCTGGGTGTCATGCTGGGCGACACACGCAGCCAGGCGACACACCTGCTGCGCAACGTGCCTCTAGAGCTGGGTGACGGCATCTACAGGGTCAACTTCCTGGTCATGGCGCACTCCATGTTTGACGTGGCGCTTGGGCTTGAGTTTATGGACGCATACGCGGCGCGTGTGTCCACCAAGGCTTACGGGCTGCCCGGCACGGGCCCCCAGCTATACATCCCTACCCCGCGCTCCTTCTGCCGCCGCAGCCTGCAGCAGTCCTGGCCCGCCGGGCAGGCCTTCTACCACAACAAGGTACCGGGCCACTTCACCATCAGCAAGCAGCGTTACAACGCTGTGCAGGTGGCGCCCAGCTCCCTCTCTGCCTAGAGCAGTAGGGTGCCGCTTCAGAGTGTCTTAGTGTTGTTCTCGTCCGTTGTCAATGTCTGTTGTTCATGAGTCTTTTGTGGAGCCCGCCTCCAAGCGTGGCCTGCCCTCTGAGGCAGATGTTGAGGCAGTCATGGCCGCTTTGCAGTTGCAGCGGGAGCGTTATGCTCACCTCACTGATGAGCAGTTTCACCGGCTGCAAGTCTTGTTGTTTGCTTATGTGGATATCTTTTCTGTGGATGGGGCCTCTTTTGGGTGTGTGGCTCGGGATAAAGAGTTCTATCATCGCATCCCAACGGGTGATGCTCGCCCTATTACTCAGCGCCCTTACAAGCTGAGTTATGCACAGGCTGTGTGGCTCAAGGGTGAATTGGATCGGCTGCTCCAGTTGGGGGTCATTCGCCCCAGCAGTAGTCCGTGGATGTCCCCTGTTGTGATTGTGCCCAAGCCGAATGGGAGCTGGCGGTTGTGTGTTGACATGCGCTTGCTCAACAAGTGTACAGAGGCAGACCCCTACCCCCTCCCTACTGTTGAGGAGATGCATGCGGCTATGGGCGGTTGTGCCCTGTGGTCGAAGATGGATTTTGTGAGTGGGTTTTGGCAGGTGGAGATCCATCCTGACGACTGCCACAAGTGTGGTCTCACCACCCCTCATGGCAACTTTGAGTTTGTGCGTATGGTTATGGGCATGCAGTCGGCTCCCTCCACGTTTCAGCGTCTCATGGACACCATGCTGGCGGGAGTGGGGCATGCTAAAACGTATATTGACGATACTTTTACCTTTACGCCTGACTTTGACAGTCAGATTGCGGCTCTTGAGCGTGTTTTTGAGCGCACCAGGGAGTACAAGCTCACCATGAACCCCCTGAAGTGCAGCTTTTGTGTTGAGGAAGTGGTTTGTTTGGGGCATTTGGTGTCCGCTGAGGGCATCAGTCCTGTGATGGACAAGGTGGCAGCCATTCTTGAGCTGCAGCCCCCTACTAATGCCAAAGCTATGCGTCGGTTTTTGGGCATGATGGAGCAGTACCGGAAGTACATCCCCCGCTATGCTCTCTTGGCGGCTCCTTTGCAGCTTATGTTGCGCCGCAATGTTGCGTATGTGTGGACGGATGAGGCTATTGTGTCTTTTGAGGCTCTGAAGGAAGCTTTGTGCTCGGCCCCCGTGCTGGCCTTGCCCAACTGGGAGCAGCCATTCATCCTCACCACTGATTGGAGCCGTGTGGCTATTGGTGCTGTATTGTCACAGGAGCATCCGGGTACGGGTGAAGAGCACCCCATTGCTTTTGCTTCTCGTGCGCTTACCCCAGCTGAGCGGAACTATGCCGCCACTGAAGGGGAGTGTCTTGCTGTCAAGTGGGGTGTGGATAAGTTTCATTATTATCTGCATGGCCGCCACTGGCAGTTGCGCACTGACCACAAGGCCCTTGAGTGGCTCAATACTGCTAGATTCACCAACTCCAAGCTGGAGCGGTGGGCTATGCAGTTGCAGGAGTATGATTTCGATGTTGAGTATATCCAGGGTTCTACTAATGTGGTGGCTGATTATTTGTCCCGTGCCTCTGAAGCCACCCTTGAGCGGGAGGATGGCACGCGTGAGTCTGTGGTGTGTGGTGTGGCTGGTGGTGTGGTGCCCTGCAGTTCTGCTTGGCCTGCCGAGGCCGCTAAGCAGGCAGACTTTGATTCTGTGGTTTGTGATGTATGCCAAGACCCAGGGGGTTTGATAACATGGCCATTTGTTCAGGTTGCAATCGCTGCCTGCACCTGCGTTGTGTTATGCCTCCCCAGTCCACAGTCCCCACCGGTGAGTGGTACTGCCCCGGTTGTGACCCGCTGTTTGGCAATCTGGAGGAGTTGTTTGATGCTGCGCCCATCTTGCAGTACACAAGCTGTGACCCCTACTGCAATGAGGTTTTGCTTTCCTTTGTGCGCAGTGGTTATGATGAGGTTTTCTTGGAGGGTTTGCCTTCCCGCACAGCGCGTATTGTGCGCCACAGGGCGGCTTCTTTGCGCCCTCACCTTCGATTGGATGGTTGGTTGATGGTCATGCGGCATGGCACGTCTGGTGTCCCGCAGTGGCTCACTTGCCCACCTTTGTCTTACCGCTGGGACATCATTCGCTGTATGCATGATGCCCTTGGCCATGCTGGTACCCGTCAGTTGAGCGCTAGCATGAAGCAGCATTTCCACTGGCGTGGTTTGGATCGTGATGTTTCGTTGTTTGTTGCACAGTGTGATGCGTGCCAGCGGCGCAAGCTGGTCATTGCTGCGCCGCCGCCCCTCACTGAGCCCATTATCAGGGGCCCCTTTGAGCATGTTCATGTGGACTTGTGTGGTCCGTTTGACACGCCTGTGGCTGACCTGCATGGCAGGCTGTTTATGCCTGAGAAGCCGATCAAGGCGTATGTTGTCCTAATGATCGACTACTTCACCAAGGCCGCTGAGTTTGCTGTCGTGTATGACAAGCAGGCCCCGTCTGTGGCGAAAGCTTTTTATTATTCGTGGATTTGTCGTTATTTTGTGCCCTCTCATGTCACCACCGACAATGGGTCGGAGTTTTCCGATGAGTTTAAGCACTTGCTGGCGCGGCTTGGTATCAAGCATGTGCACACCACAGCCTGCCACCCCGCAGCTAATGGTGTTGTGGAGCGGCTGGTTCAGTCCTTCAAGGCCATGCTTGTGAAGCATGTCAACGAGCACCCCCTGCACTGGTTGCAGAGTATGCCTGTCATGCGGCAGCAGTACTGGGCTCGTTTGCATACTGTTTTGGGCATGTCACCGCATGAGATGGTTTTTGGTCGTCGGCCTGTTCCAGTCATGCCCTTAGCGCGCGAGTTTATCGCTGCCGCTACTGTGGCTGACGTGTCGGTTGTGCCTGACGAGTTTGGGTGCCCTGATCCCCATTCACATGTTTATCATATGCGGCGGTTGTTCGAGGGTTTCGATGCTACGGTGTTTCAGGCGATTCGGCAGCAGTTCGCCAAAAACGCAGCTGCTTGGCCGTTGCGTGGTGGCAGTAGTCGTGAGCTGGCCCAGTTGAAACCTGGTGATTTAGCTTTGGAGGTTGTGTCTGGGCCTGTTTCTACTTTGGGTGAAGCTGTCAAGGGTCCCTTCAGGGTTGTTGAGGTTCGCGGCAACGGTGTGGTGGTGCTTACCACGGGCAGCACTGACTTCAAGCAGGCTGTGCATTTCACCCGCAACATCGGCAACTTGGCTCGGTATCTGGATCGTGCTTCTGTGCGGGCTGCTATGGCGCAGTCGTAGGCTTGTGGACATGGCAGGTGTTTTTTTTTGCTGCTGTGGCGGTAACAATCCTCGCGCTACATAATGTAGTGCAGGGTCACTGCACAGTGTAGGTATGGTGTCAGCAGGGTTCTGGCTGTACCCTACTGTCACCTGGCCCTGGGTGCCTATACCTGCCAGCCTGTGCAGTGCACCTTGATCGGGTGGTTGTTGTCTTTCTCTTGTTTTGCGTGTGTTACCGCCACAGTTTGCAGCCCTGTCCCTCTGTCCCTGCCTGCGCCCGTTGTGCCGTTGCAGATTGGTGTGTTTTGTGTGTGGTCATTTGGCCGGCTGTCTTGTGCAGTTGCCAGTGTGGCTTGGCTGGTGCAGCTTTGAGGTTGGTGTGGTTTCTCTTTTGGTGGGTCTCAGGCTTGTTTGGTTGGGGGGGAACGGCCTAGGCCTGACACAGCTTGGTGTAAATGCATGCAATGCTGTGTCATTCCTAGCAGAGTCGGATCAGCCTGAGCCCCACAGTAAGGTTGTGAGGGTTGCAGTGGTTGGAGCAGTTGGAGCAGTTGAAGCAGTTGGAGAAGTCCTGTGGTAGCAGTTGTGGCAGCAAGCCGTGGCAATTGCAGCAGGTGTGTCAGGTTTGAGCCCGCATGTGTGTACAACACACTGTGAAGGGCCAGGTTCAGGTCAATGTGCTGACAGTGTCATGCACTTGGAAAGGATGTGCCGCCCAAAAGTGGTGTGCGTCGTCCAAAACAACTCGGTAACAATCCTCGCGCTACATGTCCTGTGATGGAGTACGCTTTGAGGCACAATGCCATTGCATGATGCACCTGTTCAAGGCAGCCCCGACGACTCACCTTGCCGCAATATGGGGGGGGGGAGAAAATGTTACACGCACACACATTCGCCGCACATCAATGGCATTGCCTGCCAGGGTTGAACCGGTCGAAACACTAAGGTTGCAACACTAATATGCAGTGGCACTATGCACCCAGTACTTCATACAGTGGGCCCTCCTGCTGCAGCTGGAGCAAGGCAGTGCGAGGTTCCAACGACAGTCCAACACAACCCAAGCCCCAACCCCTGCCCCGCTCCCGGAGCCACCAATGGCACGCTGCCTGGGAAACACTGCAGGCCTGGGCCTCACCAGCATGGTGATCATTTAGCAAACTGGTTTCTGTAAAGCTTGCCTGCCTCAGCCAAGACCGGCATGTGTGCAGCAACAGCTGGAGACCTTCACTGCTGAGGAGCTGCACACAGCACAACACGACACAAATTGTGTTGTCATGATCAGCTAGTGACGGATGAATGAGTGCCATTTCCCTGGTGTCTGTTAGTGCGATATGTGGCACCGTATTGTGATGAATGCACTGCCCAACATAAAACACCATCGCTCAGCACCTGTGAGTGCTACTGCAGCTACCCGCTTGCAGGACCACCGCGTGAGGGGCACCACCACCAGCCAGCGCCTCCTTGATTTTGTTTGTAGGCAGCCCACCC